>WURV02035568.1:0-22594 GCA_011762755.2 Epimenia babai | reverse complement strand
TTACTAACAGCGACATTCTCGCTTGGTTCCGCCACGCTGGTTATCAGGCTCAAATTAATTCACACGCGGTCTAGCTTGCGCCCCGAGCTATGAAACCTGGACAGCAGCAGCGGGGGCGAACGACAACGCGCCCATCAATTGCGTAAACTGGCATGAGGCCATGGCCTTTTGCATCTGGGATGGCGGCGGTCTGCCCACCGAAGCAGAGTGGGAATATGCAGCTTCGGGGGGCGGAGACGAGCGCCTTTTCCCTTGGGGTGCTGGCACGCCGACGAAGGTCTTTGTTAACGGGAAAGTTGGCGGCGTTGAGGGCAGCCCCCTCACAAGCGTAGGTGGCTACGCCGGCCATGGCCGCTGGGGCCACGCCGATCTGGCTGGGTCCCTGTGGGAGATGGTCTTCGATTCCTACGCAGTCTATTCAACTGCGTCATGCAATAACTGCGCGAACATAGCTGGCCCAAACCGTGTCGCCCGGGGGGGAAGCTACCGCGACGAAGCGTCGAGATTGCGTGCGGCGGCTCGCCTCAGCGTTGCGCCGATGGCCCGCACCGCCGACCGTGGGTTCCGTTGTGCGAGGGAGTTTAACTAGCGAAGGCTTCGCGGTGCGAACTCCCGAAAGCCCCGCAATCCCCCTCGCGCCTATCCCCCACGCTGCAAACCCAATCCCATGGCCGAGGGGGTCAACACTCTGGGTGCCCATTTCCAATACCGCATCGCAGCCGTTGTCCCGTGCATTTTTGCGCAGTGCCCTTGCCAACTCCAAACCATTCGCTTTATCCCCAAAGGTGCGGATTGGGTACAAGCCCAGTTTCTACATAACGCCAACGGGGCATTTTCCCGGCGCGAGTGGCAAGGTCTGGCAAATGAAGACGGGAGCTCTGCGCATTGGCAAAGCCTGGTGCCGATGATCCACGCCATGGTGGAGAAGCAGCAGGCGGAGTTGGCGGGCTTGATCAAAGCGGCGGCTCCCGTATCCGCGGAGGCCCGATGCACGCTCATCTCTGTATTGAGTAAGCCTCAGTGTGGATGCCCAACTCCCTATATCAAATAGTCCCACAGGTGTTTGAACGTGGCTTCGCGCGATGGCAGCGGTGAGCAGAAAATTTGCCAGCCCGGCTCGCGAAACCTTTCCGCCGGCATCATCCGCGACCCGAAACGCCCTCTCGCGTGCGTTGTGCAAAAAACCAGTACGTGCAACGGTCCAGTCAAGACCAGAGTGTGCGATATGCTCCTCCATCTCACGAGCGGCCGTCACCAAGCGCGGTACGCATATGCGCAGCGCATTCCCGAATAGGGATTGCTTTGGAAAGAGCAGCGCCGTGGATGTCACGAGGAGCCGTTTCACGCCTCCTTGCTTCATCCCATGGATGATTGCGCGAGCGCTATTGGGATAAACCGCCGAGGCTGCCTTCGTGGGCCGCTTTGGTCCAAGTGTCGAAATGACTACAGCATGCCCCGGCATGACGGACGCAAGGGTGTTCTCGTCACAAGCGTCACCCTCAAGAACCTTCAATCGCCCATGGGAAACATCGGCGAGACGCTCCCTTGCCCGCCCACTCGGGATCACTTTGGCCCGCCCTTGACATCCTCATCTGTGCCTTGCTGATCACTCCCGAGCATACTCGCAGCGCGTTCCGCGGGCCTGCGCTCATGGGGGGATTCTAGTTGTCGTCAGTGAGGGATTTTAGTTGTCGTTGGGCAAGTGATATCGATCGCTTACGTGTTAACTTACCGGCATTGGGTTTAGATGAGCGAACCAAGCTGTTGCCCGCCTTCCGTCCCCCCGAGTGTGGACGACGCCCGCTGTTGTGCGGAATTCTATGAGCAGGAATGGGTAAGCCTCTTGCTGGGGGAGAGCTTTCACCCTGGGGGCTTGGCCCTGACGGCGCGCCTCTGGGAAGACGTGGGCGCCGGGGATCGTGCCCGGGTGCTGGATGTTGCGGCGGGGCGGGGGACGACGGCGGTACACCTTACAAAGACCTACGGCGCCTACGTTACGGCAGTGGACATTAGCGAAAAGAATCTGGAACGGGGCAAAGCCCTCGCGGCCGAAGCCGGTGTGGCTGACCGCATTTCCTGGGTGTGCGGCGCGAGCGAGAAGCTTCCGTTCGCAGACCGCTCTTTCGAGGTTGTGCTGTGTGAGTGCGCCTTGTCTACCTTTGACGATAAGCCCAAAGTGGTATCGGAGTTTTTCCGCGTGCTGCAAGCCGGCGGCGCCCTGGGCCTCTCGGATATGGCCAAGCGGGGACAGCTGCCTGCGGAGCTCGCCGAGAAGGCGGAGAGCTGGGCGTGCGTTAAGGATGCGCTGGATGTACCCGGCTACCAGCGCTTGCTCTTGGATGCCGGTCTGCGGATTGCCCACTATGAAGACGAAAGCGCCAGCCTGAACGAGCTCCTATTGGATATCAAACGCAAGTTGGTGGTGGTGGGTCTAGGCAAACTAGCAGGGGGCCTCTCAGAGCTGGATTTGGACCTACCACAGCTAAGGAAGCTCTTGTCGCTGGCAAAAACACAGGGGGATGTGGGTAAGGTGCAGTACTTGCGAATGGTGGCTACCAAGGGGCGGAGGCAGACGTCGAAGATCGTTGCAAAGAAGGCCGTCGAGGCCTGCAACCCCCGCTCTGGCTGTTGTTAGCAGATGACCGAGCCCCCGTCCGAGCCGCTAAAGCTTGCAGTGGATGACCCCGCCAATCGGGCCATGGCCGCGTTGGTTCATCCCCCAGAGTGGCCGCCGCTGACGGGAGGCGAAGAGTTTGACTTGGTGGCCGTCGGAGGCGGAACGGCCGGATTGGTGGCTGCCGGGGGGGCCGCGCTTTTGGGGGCCAATGCCGCCTTGGTGGAGCGGGCCTATATGGGGGGCGATTGCCTGGTTACGGGCTGTGTACCTTCCAAAGCACTCCTGCGTGCGGGACAGCTGGCCCACGACGCCCGTCAAGCAAGCTCCTATGGCGTCCATTGCCCTGACGTGCGCGTGGATTTTGCCCAAGTGATGGAGCGCCTGAGGCAGGTGCGGGCAGAGACTGCAAAGAACGATTCAGCCTCGGCCTTTCAAGAGCGCGGCGTGCGGGTTGCGTTTGGAAATGCGCGCTTCCTGGGGCCGAAGCGACTCTTGGTGGGCGATAAGGAGATATCCTTCAAGCGGGCAGTGATTGCCACCGGCGCTCGCCCACGACCGCCAGGGTTTGAAGGCGCCAACCTGCCCGGCGTGCTTACCAGCGAAAGCCTATTTGATGAGACCGAGCTGCCCGCCAGGCTTGTGGTGGTTGGCGGCGGACCCATCGGCTGTGAGATGGCCCAAGCCCTCGCCCGGCTGGGTAGCGAGGTGACCTTGGTGCAGCGCGCGGCCCGGCTCTTGCCCGCCGATGCCCCCGAGGCGGGCGAAATCCTCCATTCCAGGTTTACCGAAGAGGGGATCCGCGTCTTGTTGGGGACCGAAGTAACGGGCATTACCCAACAGGGAAAGAGTTTGAAAGTAAGCTTGCGGGGTGGCCGGGAGAGCCCGGAGCAAGCCCCCCGATATTCGGAATGCGACCGAGTGCTGCTGGCGCTTGGGCGCACTCCTAATATCGAAGGGCTGGGGCTCTCGGAAGCCAAAGTGGAAAGCAGCCCCGCAGGTGTGCTTGTGGACGCACGCCACCGCACCAGCAACTGGCGCAATTACGCTGCAGGCGACGTGTGCTCGCCCCATCAGTTTACCCACGCCGCCTATGCTCAAGCTGAGTTTGCTATCTTTATTGCCCTCTTTCCCGTGCGTATGAATATCCAAAAGCGCGTGATGCCGAGGGTTACCTATACGGACCCGGAAATGGCCCCCGTTGGCCTTCCTTATAGCGAACTGGTGCGTCGCCCAGGGGCTTATCGGGTATGGGAACTACCTTGGAAGGAAGCGGACCGCGCCCAGCTTGATGGCGACGGTCCCGGTTTTGCGCGCATCTACACTCGGGGCGGGGGCGACCGGGTGGCTGCGGCCACCTTCGTGGGAAAACATGCGGGGGAGCTTTTGGGGGAAGTGGCGCTTGCGATGACCGCCGGCATTGGCTTGAGCAAACTCGGCCGAGTCATTCAACCCTATCCAACCCGCTCCGAACTCGTGCGAAAGCTCGCGGATGAGTTCAAATTCTCGTTGCTAAGGCCGTGGCTTTTGCGGTGGCTGGGCCGCTACTTTCGGCTGCTCCGCTAGGCTGTCGGTGGTCAGTCCAGCTGCCCCGCGCAAGCGGCGAATCACTCTCTTCGCCGGAGCTAGCCGGTGGGCGCTTCTTGGGCGATTGCAATCGCCTGCTCAGCCCAGCTCACCGCTGATTGGGCCCACCCGAGCAGCTGGCAGATGGCTACCACCCTCAGTTCCGGGTCCTCTGGCTGAGCCGCCAGGCGCATCAGGATAGCTCGCACCGCATCGGGGCCCAGCCACGAGCGCACCTGAGGCGGAAGCCCATTGCGCACCAACGGCAAGATTTGGGTCACGATGTGCGTCCGCTGCGCAGGACGCGCTTTGCAAGCCCGGCAGGCCTGATCCACCAAGTTGGCCACGGTGCGGATCTGCGCCGGGGTATATCCGCCCATGCTCCACGCCGCCCACGCCCGCGTTACCGCCGCCCGGGCATGGGGGTTCATGTCGTCCATTGCCACGGCTGCCTCGAGGGATTGGGCCAGCGTGCGAGCCAAGTACTTCCAAGCGGGGGAATTCGGCGGCAGCGGCGGACCCTGCAGAGGCATCTGCGCGCCCCTTGCCATGGCCTCCGGGTTGGGTTGGCTGCCCATCACCATGAGTGATTGGGGCACGTCCGTCTCGTACGAACGCATGGTTTGGTGCAGCTGCTGCTGTGCAGGTACCGTTGCTTGCGGCGCCCCCTGTGGGCTATTGAGCGTCTCGCCATCGGCAACCTGCCGTTGGGTTGGTTGTCCACTGGAACTCATCGGCGACGATGGGGGCATCGTCAGGGTCTTGCGCTTCTTATTCATGGGGTACCAAAAGGGGCGCCGCCATTGTACGCCGAGCAGTCGCGCCTTTCGAGCCTTGCCGAAAGTTCAGCTGAAAAAACGCTACCCCGCGTCGTTGGCCACCCACAAGCCAAGGTGAAACTAAGCCCGGATCCGCTGGCCGCAAAAGCGCTTTGGCTTGCACATTCGTGCTGAAGCCTCTGAAGATGTTCGCCATGGCGACACAGGCACAACCCGTCCATGGTTGGGTAGCACCTGGCTTCGAAAAGGTTCGACGGGTTTTCAAGCATCATTTTATGTCAGGCGCCGAGGTGGGAGCAGCGCTTTCGGTGGTGCGGGATAACGAGCAGGTGGTGCACCTCTGGGGGGGCAAAGCGCGGCCTGACACTCCATGGCAAGAGGAAACGCGCTGTCTGGTCTTCTCTGCTACCAAGGGCCTTGTGGCGCTGGCGTTTCTGCGTGCTGAGGCCCAGGGCAAAATCGACTTGCAAGCCCCTATCGCGCGGATCTGGCCCGCCTTCGGAGAGCGAGGCAAGGAGGCGGTGCGGGTGGCGGATGTGCTCAACCACCGAAGCGGCATCTGCTCCCTCGAGCGGCCCCTCTCTTTGGCGGAGGTGGATGATCCCGACGCCCTGAGCGACGCCGTATCGAAGGAGCGGCTGCGCTGGCCCACGGGCCTAAGGCAAGCCTATGGCGCCACCACCTATGGCCTTATCCTAGGGGAGGTCTTCCGCCGCGCTGTGGGGCAGAGTCTGGGCAGCTATTTGAATGACGAAGTCTTCTCGCCGCTGGGGCTCGGGGTCCAGCTTGGCGGGGCGATCGATGGCCAGCGGCTGGCGAAACTCGTTACGCCCAACCTCTCTACCTTGGTTACAAAAATGCTCCCTCGCCTAGTGGGAAGTCGGAAAGTGGAGGGCCGCGTATACCGCAAACAAGTGCAGCCCTGGACGGCCACAGCGGCTGCATTTCGCAACCCCACCGATCTGGGCGCCAAGGGTCTTCATCGCTTGAGCGATCCTCAGCTGCTCCGTCGGGAGTTCCCCTGGATGGGCGCAGTGAGCGATGCGCGCGCGCTGGCTACGATCTACGGCGCCCTCGCCTGCGGAGGGGAAGCAGACGGCGTTCAACTCCTGCCCCGCAGCCAGATTGAGCGCGTGATGCCACGGATTTCATGGGCGGTGGATGGCGTTGTCCAAAAGCCTATGGGATTCTCCCTGGGTTTTCTGAAGGAGGGGGAAAAGATGTTCTCCCCGGTGCGCTCGAGCTTTGGCCACGCGGGCGCTGGCGGTTCCCTCGGGTGGGCGGATCCGTCCAATCGCTTGGGCATCGGCTACGTCATGAACCGCATGGATTACCACGTACGCTCCCCTCGGGCGTTGGCACTCTGTCACGCTATCTACCGCTGCGTAGCGTAGGGTCTGCAGGCGCACTTTTCATTTCGGGCGCGTGCAGCGAAGGGGGCTACCCCTTGAGCGTTTGTCCGAAAAGCAACGCAGTCCGAACTTCGCTTTCGGGCATGCCGGCCCGGGCGCCGATGGCTGCCACACTGGGCTGGGCAACGCCCTCGGACTTGAGGTCCCGGGCGCTAGCCAGAACCTCTTTCAAACTTGCGATGAGCGGCGGCAACACCCGGCTCCGAACCTCAAAGCCTTCTCCTTCGAAGCGGTCAAAAAGGGCATAGATTTCCTCCGTGGATACTCCTTTGCCGTGAAGAAACTCACCCAGCCGGTCGAGGTCGGCTTTCCCCTCAGGAAATGCCTCCGCAATGGATTGCCACAACCCCTCAAGCTTCGAATCATCGCTCATGCAGATTCGTCATAGATTGGCTGTGGGAATAGGCAAGCCCAAAGCGATTTCAAACCCGTAACGGCGGTTGCCCACCAGGCCCATATTTGCGCCAACATCCATGAAGAGCCAGTTATCGAAGGGCACTCGCACCCCTAGTCGCGCGTCCACACTCAGCAAAAACGTGCGGTAATCGGCGGATCCAAGCACGCCTTGCCCCGCTTGGCTGGTTTCGATTCTCGATTGCAATGCATCCAGGTTCACCCGTGCGGTCACAAAGGGTCGGACCTGATCCCAATGGCCTGAGATATAACCAGTTTCCAAGGAAAACCCCAGGCCCCAGAGGGCACCTGGGCTTGCCCGCACTCCGCTTGCGTCAGAGGGCGTACTCAACCCGCTTGCGCTTGCCGCGTAAAAGCGCTCCGAAATGCCAACCATGGGGCCGTTGAATACCCGGTCCACCCGCAGTTCCGCGCCGCGCACGGTGGTATCCGATTGGAGCCGGTATTCATAATTCTCGGTGGCGCTCGGCGCGGTTTGAAACTCGCCCAGGCTGAGCTGCCGGCCATTTGTGCGCAGCCGTTGTTGCGTATAACCCAGGGAGAAATCGAGCGTGTGTTGCATCTTCTCCGCCCTCGCCGGGCCAGCGGCTGCCAATACCGTCAGCCCTCCCAGCAACGATAGCGCCCAACGAATTTCCCACCCTTTCATGGGTCCCCAACGTTTTCCCATGAGCCCAGCTTACGGCAAGGAGCGTATTTTTTGCCAGTGAACCCGGGCGGAATGTCGGAGCGATTGCGGCGCTGTTGTGGTCGGCGTAGAGGGCGCCATGGACCTTAGCCAACCCCAGCCTGGGGACCCGAAAGTCAGCTCTCCACTTCCAGTATTTCGCAAACTGTGGCGGCAAAGCGGCACGGAGCGCAGGCCCATCGCGGTGGCCATGGGTGCCACGTTGGCCAATCAGTACTTCGACCTCTTGGCGCCGATCCTCGTGGGCTGGGCGGTGGATACAGCCATCGGCAAGCCGCCAAGTTGGCTGCGCATGCTTCGGCTAGAGCAGCGCTGGCAGGAGCTTGGGGCAATCGGCGTAGCGGCTTTGGTAATTTTCGCCGGGGAGAGTTACTTTCAATGGCTCTACCAGTCCTACTTTCAACGCTCTGCACAGCGGATCCAACACCGGGTGCGGGGCGCGCTATACGAAAAATTGCAAACCTTCGGGCTGAGCTTTTTCGAACAAAATCGCGTCGGCCACCTGCTTAGTATTGTGGGGGATGACATCAACCAAATGGAGGTGTTCCTCAATACGGGCATGGGCGAGCTTTTGCGCACAGTAGTGCTTGTGGTGATGGCCTTTGGCATGCTGCTGCAGAAATCGCCTCCCCTTACGGCCTTGGCCATCCTGCCCATTCCTTTCATTATTTGGAGCAGCTTGCGCTTTCAGAAAAGGGTGACGCCGGCCTATGCGGGGGTGCGAAGCGTTCTCAGTGACTTGACTAGCCGTTTGGAAAATAGCTTGTCGGGTATGGCCACCATCAAGGCTTTCGGAAAGGAAGGTGCGGAAGCGGAGCGGGTTGCCGCGGCAAGTGCTGCCTACGCCGATGCCCACGAGCCGGCGATCCGGTACGGCGCAAGCCTTATCCCGGTCTTGAGAATGTGGATCGCGCTGGGATTTGCGCTCGTGTTGGTGGGCGGAGGCTACCTGGTAAGCCAAGGGCGCATGTCCGCCGGTCAGCTGGCAGCCTTTGCACTGCTCACCGAACGGCTGCTTTGGCCGCTGACCAAGTCCGGTCAGGTGCTGTACGACATGGCCCGCGTGCAAGCTTCATTGGAGCGGGTATTTGGCCTGCTTGAAACCCAGCTGCCGGCCCAACACCAGGTCGCAGACCCACCCAGCGGAGCGCTCGAGTTCCGTCAGCTTAGCTTTGCCTATCCTGAGCAAGCCCTGCTCTTTGAGGGCTTGGACGTCACGATTCGGCCCGGCGAGATTTGGGCGGTGGTGGGCGCAACGGGCTCAGGCAAGAGTACCCTGGCCAAGCTGCTTCTGGGCCTCTACGAGCCAGAGAAGGGCGGCGTGTATTGGGGCGCTGAAGCCAATGGGCTGCACCGGCTGGCGACGGGCCGTTGGCGGGACGGCCTGGCATGGGTGCCCCAGGAGCCCTTCCTTTTCGACGGCAGCCTGGGAGAAAACGTCGCCTACGGTTTTCAGGCGGCATCGGATGAGCAGCTTTGTTCGGCGCTTCGCCTGGCCGCCGCCGAGGAGTTTGTGCGGGGGTTGCCCGAAGGCCTTTCCACCCGTGTTGGTGAACGGGGAGTGAGGCTTTCAGGGGGACAGCGGCAGCGGATTGCAGTGGCCCGGGCGCTGCTCCTAGACCCAGAGGTGCTGGTTCTCGATGAGGCCACCAGCGCGTTGGACGCCAAGACGGAGGAGGAAATGCTCGCGGGCCTGTTGGCTGCGCGGCAAGGCAAGACCACCGTCATGATTGCTCACCGGCTTAGTACGGTGCGCCGCGCCCATCAGATCATGGTGCTCGATGGTGGCAAAGTGGCAGAAGTAGGAAGCCACCGCGGGCTTTTGCAGCAAGGTGGGATTTACGCCGATCTATGGGCCCGCCACCAACTCGTAGATGGCGACGGGCAATCGGAATAAGCGCTCCAGGAAGAGCTCTTGGGTGGCCATGGTGACGATGGGCACCCGGTTCTTCACCTCGGGATCCAAGCCGTTGCTCTCCAGCTTCCGCAGGAAGTAGTTGGGGAAGGTGCGGAACTTCAGCGCCACGGAAACCTTGTAGCCCCCCGCAGGCAACTCCGAGAGGTCGAAGTCATGGGTGGCACTGGCATCGGGCTGGAGCAGATAGTTGCACTGCCAGTCTGCTTCCCACGGGAAGGTGACCACGCTGGCGCCCATGCCCTCACTCACCACGCCCTGGGCCATGGAGAGGCAGCTCTTGTCGATATTCGACCGGGCGGATGCCTTCTGCGCGTCGTTCATATCGGCAAAGCCGTCAATTTTGAGCATGGCTTGGCCGTAGTAAACCAGGTTGGGGTCGCCGCCGGGGTTGGTGGAGTGGCCCTCAACGCCGTCTTCAAGGTCGCCGTTTTCATCCAGCTGACCAGTGGAGAAGACTACCTGGCCCGCGTCGTTGCGAATCACGATATCCAGCCACATTTGACGCTCGGCGGTGGCGCCGCTGGGCAGGGCATGACCAGCTTGGTTCTGCAGGGTGACGCTAAGCTGGTTGCGGTCGTCGGAAATCACCGCGTTCATCTTGGCGGCGGTCTGAAGCAGCTTGGCAGCCTCTTCCCGGACCTCGTAGTAGCCGGGGAACTCGCTCGGGGGCAGCAGCGAGACGTCTACGCCGATGAACTTATGGGTGTGGATTTCCCGCTGAGGGCCGTCCTTGGCGGCGTAGCCAGTCTTGGCGGGCATATGGCAAGTTTGGCACGTCTTGCCTTCCTTGGCGGCGTTGCTCTTTTCCCATTCGCCAAAGGTTTCCTCCACCAGGGCGCCCTTCGGGTTCACCACGGCGTGGCACATGCCGCAAACATCGCTGCTCTTGTGGAGCTCGCTATATTCGGAACCATGGGCGGAGGTTTCCACCGGGTCCTTGATGGTGGCCCGCCGTACGCCGTTGGGGGTGAGCACGGCGCGGGCATTCTTGGGCTCCACAACATCCGTAATGGAGTGGCATACATCGCAGGAAACGCCCTGCTGGGCGATTGGACCGAGGTTGCTCAGGTCCTGAGTGAACTTGCCGGTTTCAGCATCCTGGGTGACGGCGGTTTGGCCTGAGGCCATGCCGGGAGGGGTGTGGCACTGCACGCAAAACTGGCCGAGCTTGCCGTTGGTGGCCGCTTGGCCCGCGTCGATCATGGCCGCAAAGACAGGATCCTTCGCCGCATAGGCGTGGTTGGATACCTTCCACTCGTTGACGTGGTCCTCGTGGCATTTCACACACTCTTGGGTGGGGTCGCCAAAGGCCAAAGCTTGTGCTTCCCGCTTTTCCAAGAGGGGCTCGCCCTCCGGCAGAAGCACGTCGGCGCGGTCTGCGCAGGCGACGCTACCAAGGGAAGATGCGGCGGAGAAGGCCAGCGCTGCAGCCAATTTCCAATGGGCTTTTGCCCCTTTGAACCACCCCGTCATCGTGCTGCTCCGCTTTTGATCCACTCGTCAATCATCTCCATATAAGGCTCAGTGAGCTGGTAATCACCGATGGGCATCGCCGCGCCCTCTCCGATTCCTGGCTGATGCAGCTTGCGCACCAAGAAGCTCAGCTCCGGGTCCCCGGGCTTCACTCGCACCCAGCCATTCTCGTTAGCGACGGTATTTTCCGCCGGTTGGCCAACGAGGGTGGCGTAGCTCGCGTCGGCGGTGGACAGATCCACCCCAGCGGCACGAGTTGTGCCATTATGGCACCCCGCGGTGGCACAGGCTGGCTCAAAGATTTTGACCTGGATGGCCTCGATTCCTTCGAGCTGTTCAGCCTCTTCCACGTCGCTCACAGCGGAACATCCAAGGGCGCCCAGAAAAAAAGTGCAGAAAGTGCAAAACCAAATTGTGCTTGAACCGTATCGCATCAGTAATCGCCAGATAGCGTTTGCAAGTTCGTTGCCAGTTTTCTGCGGGTCATATCCCCCGATGTGGGAGATGGGGGTCCGATGTGGGATGAGTTGTGAGGCCGCTGCTATATTCAGCTTGGTTGGAAAAATCCAGTGAAAGTTGAAGTCGGCGGTCAGATTTCTGAAATTCTCAGAATTTCAGGGAAGTTGCCAGGCCAGAAACATCGCCGGGGTAGGTATTCGGGGGAGGTGTGGGTAAAGGTCGTAGAGCTTCTGGGGGAGTACGCCAGGAGAGTTCCCTCGCTTCCCTGAATATTTTGCTGAGGCTGGAAGTTGGCCTCACTTTGGCTGGGCCAATGGCACGCCGTTGGGCCAATCACGCTGGCCAGTGCCTGATCCTATTCTACGATCGCTGAATCTCATTTGACGCCGAGTAACCACGAAAGTGGCGCGGCGCGTTAGATTGGGCCACAACTGCCCGTCCGCTAGGGCGAGAAGATTCGGAGGAGCGTCAGCCCTTTGGTTGTTGCGACGCTTCGTTTGTGATTAGTCAGCCCTGCGATGTGGACGCCGTCGTCGTTTGGGCGCCGTCCAGAAAACCCCCCAGCAGGAGGCATAGGTTTGGCCAGGTTTATTGATGAACTCAAGCGCACCCACGATTGCGGGGCGCTGCGCGCGGAGGACGCCGGCAAAGAGGTGGTTCTATTCGGTTGGGTCGCCACTCGGCGGGACCACGGAGGCTGCGTTTTTGTCGACCTGCGTGATCGCGAAGGGCTGACCCAGATTGTCTTCGACCCGGCCTATTCCCCCGCAGCGGAGCTGGCTTCAAGCGAAGCCATCAAGGCCGCCCATGAGCTTGCGGAGAAGGTACGGCCCGAGTGGGTGCTTGGCATTCGTGGCGTGGTGGTTTCCCGCGGAGACAAGGTCAACCCGCGCATGGCAACCGGTGGCGTCGAGGTGCACGTGCTGGAGGCCACGGTCTTTAATAAGAGCAAGACCCCGCCCTTCGAGATTACCGACGATTTGGACACCCGCGAGGACGTGCGCCTGGCCCATCGTTATTTGGATCTGCGCCGGGCACCTTTGCAGAAGACCCTGCGCGCCCGCCATCGCATCAACCAGGTGACTCGCAATTACCTGGCGGATAATGGCTGCCTGGAGCTCGAAACCCCCTTCATGGTGAAGTACACCCCCGGGGGAGCGCGGAACTTCTTGGTGCCTTCTCGCATGCACCACGGAAAGTTCTTTGCGCTCGCCGAGAGCCCCCAGCTGTTTAAGCAGCTGTTTATGGTGGCCGGGTTCGACCGCTATTTTCAGATCGTCAAGTGCTTCCGGGACGAGGACCTGCGCCTCGATCGTCAGCCTGAGTTCACCCAAATCGATATTGAGTGCTCCTTCGTTAACCAAGACGACTTGTTCCGTTTGGTGGAAGGCCTGGTCTTCGGCATCTGGAAAGAGGTGCTCGGCGTGGACTTGAAGGAACTCTACCCCAGCGGCCGCTTCCCTCAGATGCCCTTCGCGGAGTCCATGGAGATGTACGGCAACGACAAGCCTGACCTGCGCTTTGACATGCCTCACACGGATCTGACGGATCTGGTGATCAAGCATGGCGGCGGCGGCATCGTGTTCTTCAAGCCCATCGCGGAAAAGTTCGCGAACGGCACTTATCGTCGGGATCTGCCCACGGAAATCGTCAAGGTCATCAAGATCCCTGCTTCTGCAGGCTTTTCACGGGCTGAGACGGACAAGCTGGAAGCCTATGTTCGCAGCATGGGAGCCAAGGGCCTTGCCCGCGCCAAGATTGGTGACGACGGCAAGTGGACCCAATCCCCCTTGGCGAAGATGGTCACCGATGAGTTCCGTCAGGCCGTAAACGCAAAGCTCGAAGTGGAAAAGGGCGATGTGCTCTGCTTCCAGTCCGGTAAGACCGCCCAAGTCCACACCGTGATGGCCAACCTGCGGGTGCACCTCGCGAAGAAGATGGGGCTCATCCCCGAGGTGGGCCATGGCGGCAACTGGAACTTCCTGTGGGTGGTGGATCCGCCCTTGTTTGAGTACGACGACGAGACCGACGGCTGGGTTGCGGCACATCACGCCTTTACGCGCCCCCATGATGATTGCGTGGAGCTCATCGATAAGGACCCGGGCAACGTCCTTTGTTATCGCTACGACCTTGTGCTCAATGGCTTTGAGATTGGCGGCGGTAGCATCCGTCTGCACGATCCGGAGGTTCAGGCGAAGGTCTTCCGCGCGCTGGGCATTGGCGACGAGGAGGCGGACCAAAAGTTCGGCTTCTTGCTCGAAGCCCTGCGCTTCGGCGCCCCTCCCCACGGCGGCATTGCCCTCGGCTTGGACCGCGTGGCCATGTTGGCGTCGGGAACTCAAAGTCTGAGGGACGTGATTCCCTTCCCGAAGACCCAACGTGGAATGGACGTCATGACCGACGCGCCCAACCAGGTTTCCCCGGAGCAGCTTCTCGAGCTGGCGGTGAAAACCCTGGAACCCACCAAAGATTGAGGCGGCGGGCTGAGCACGAGCTGCTCTTTCCGCGCCCATAACCACGGGACATGTCCTCCTAGCTGCGCGCGCGGCTACCATCTAGGCCGGTTTTTTTAATCGGCCTTTTGCATGTCGTCGTCCAAGCCCAAGCCTGACGAGGCAGAGCTGGACGCAGCCGTTCGCTACGCTCTCGTCCGGGTTGTCTATCCAAGCTTGGGTGAAAGGGTTATCTTACGGTGGTGAAATGGGCGACGAGAAGTCGGGTTCCTTGGGCCAAGCTTTGGCTCTTGGTGATGGTTTTGTGCATGGGCGTGGGGGGCTGCGGCTCTTGCCACCCCGTAAACGCCAACGCGGGGCTGCGCTGGTGGCTCTTCGCCAATTATGGCGCCGGGCGAATGTGCCCGGAGATGATGAAGCGGGGCGTGCCCATCAAGATCCAGAAGCTGGGGCCCAACTCGGTAGGAAGATTTTTCCCCGAGCGGTGCAGCGCCGCCATCCACAATGAGGATCGCTCCGTCTACTTGGATGTGACTGGCTCGGGTTATGCCTACACCAGCATGACCAAGCGGATCGGCTTCGCGGCCACCTTGCAGGTGGAGTTTAAGCCGGACTTTCGCGTAGCCGACGATTCCCTCTACGTCTGGGGGCGCTTTTACCGCATGCCCTACCGCCCGCAAATCCGCATCCTGGGCGTGGAAAACCCGGTGATTAACCTCGCTACCCAACTACCCATTGGTGGGAATGTGGCGGAAATGCTTAGCCAAGGCATCATTTCCAGCCAGATTGCCCGTGGGTTCACGGTGGTGCGGAGTGACGACGGCGACGACTTTACCCTGGGGATTCTCCAGCCCCCCGCCAAGCCAGTGCGGCCCTTCAGCAACCCCGAAGAACGCTATGTGCTCGCGACGGATACAACCGAGATTCGGCCGCGGCAGCGGGACTACCTGGGGCCTTTCGAGGTGCGAGGCAACGACAAAGGGCTCTACATGCGTTTTCGCAACCGCGGCGCCCCGCTCAACGTTTACTTGGTGGACAAGCTAACGGGGGATCGATGGCGGGTGCCCTACCAGCAAGCCCGTCCCCTGGGTGGGCCACCTGGCCGAGTGCTCGTGACCGCGCGGGTCAACAATGGCGATTCCCAGAACTATACGCCGCTGCGCGCGGGCTACTATTTCTTGGTGGTGGAGAACGCCAACGCCGCCCCCCTTAGCCCATTGGGCGTGCCCTTGCCCTTGCCTCAGCAGATGTCGGTCCTTAGCTATTCCATCTCGTGGGGAGACCGACCTTAGAAGCTTGCGAAGCTTGGCAGCGCTCACGTACGACAGAGGGCAGGCACGGACGCCTGCCCTTTTTCGTTGGCTTGTGGTGTGCTCTTCCTGAAGAACTCCAGGCTCGCTGGCCTAGGCCTTCAAAATCGTAGTAAGCGCGTGGGTCACCGCGGCACCCATCAGCCCAAACTGTACGCCCACGCCATCGCCCATGGTCCAGCGCACCACCGCGGGAACCTCAAACGCCCGCTCGTCGGGGAAGGTGATTTTCAGGCTGAGCTTCTCTTTGAAGCCAAACTTGGCGTCGGTGACCAAGAACATGCCGCCCAAGCTGAGGTCCCGGGAGGCACCCGAGCCTTCCAGCCCGCTTTCGCCGGTGGCCTGAACACTTACTTCAACTGGGTGCCGTTGATGCTGGCGCTTTTCTTCGACTGACACGTATGGCCCTCCCTGATGGGCAAATCCTGAATGGCAGCGTGGGTCAGCACAACCCCACTTCAGCTGCCCCTAACCTAACCCTAGCGCGATCCAGCCTGACGGCATAGGGCCCAGTTGGGCTGGATTGACAAAGGCCGCCGCCTCCATAAGTCGCAAGCCCGTGGGGGATATGGTTAGAATGACCCATGGCCAGCGCGTCGCCCAAGAGAAAAGCTAAGTCAGAGCCGCAGCAGCGCGACTGGCTACCAGCCACTGTGGTGGGTGTATGCGTTGCGCTTGTGGGCCTGCTTTTTGCCACTCCGAGGCATGTTCGGGCTGAAGACATGCCTTTGCCCAAACCCGAAGGTGAGAGCTGGCGACGGGGCTTGCTCAATGAACACAAGCTTGCCGCTGAGCTGCAAAATGCTGACCCAAGCGCCAAACGCGGGGCCCTTTTCGACGTGCGCAAAGCTGGCGAGTGGCTTCGCCGCTATGGCAAGGCCGACGCTGCCCACCAACGTTTTGATTTGCAGCTCGCCCGCCAGGAACTGGTTACTGCCGTCGCTGCCGTGAAGGCCACGCCCGATGGAGAGAAGTGGCTTTTGCGTTTGCGTGCCTATCAACTCACGAAGTTCTTGCAGCTGCTTCGGGCTTGGGAGGCGGACGGCAAGAAAAACCCGGAGCTTGTGGCCATCGGCGGGGACTTCGTGGCCACCGCCAAACGAAAGGGCTGGGTGCTGCCAAGCGGGATGTTGCTACCCAATGAAGCGGTGCGGGCCGCCCTCTTTAAACGACGTTTTGCCGTTGTCACAGGCCTGGTCAAGGGACCCTTTCGGCTGAGTGTGGATGAAAAACGGGCGCTTTATGGCTTCTATCTGGCGTACCCCCCTCCGGCGGGATCCGGCGTGGACTTGGGCAACGCCAAGGCGAACGAGCGCGCAAAGTGGACCTGGCTCCTGGGCAAGGCCAAGCGTCTGGCCGCGGTTGACGAAGCCTACCCGGGCAACCTGGCCCTCGGCGTTGCCTATATGCACCTGGATGACCCCCATAGCGCCGTAAGGGCTTTTCGAGTTCATTTGCGGGAAAAACCCGCTGGCCCCTACACCCTGCGTGCGCGCAACTATTTGGCAGGGGCGCTTCACGCAGCCCGCCGCAAATCCCGGCCTGGTTTCTAACGTTCCGCTCAGAGGTGACGGTTCGCTTCCCCCGGCGTCCGTTGACAGCCGACGCCAAAAGGGGAAACACGAGCCTGGTTCGTACCAGAATAAGGGCGCGCGAGCGCTTGAAAGGGGGCCGGCGTCGTGATGTTGATGGAGCGTAAACAAGTGTTGGTGGTGGATGACGAGGCGAATCTGCGCCGGGTCATCGGGGCCATGCTTGCCAGGGACGGTTATGATGTGCACAACGCCTCGGACGGTGAGCAAGCGCTGGAGCTGATCGCGGAGAATCACGTAGATCTGGTGATTACGGATCTGCGCATGCCCCGTCTGGACGGCATGGGCTTGCTGCGAAAGCTGGTGGCCCTCGACTCCCATCTGCCGGTGATCATGCTCACCGCCCATGGCACCGTCGACAACGCCGTTGAGGCACTGAAGCTGGGCGCCTTCGATTACCTCACGAAGCCATTCGACCAGGGCGAGGTGCGGAGGATTGTGCAAAAGGCGCTGCGAACCCAGGACTTGAGCCACGCCGATGGGCCTTCGTCCCTGCCTACGGAGGAGCAACATAGCGGTGAGCCCGCGCGCTACGGAATCATCGGTACCTCCGATGCCATCCGGAAGATTTACGCCGTTCTCGACCGGGTGGCGGACACCCCCACCACCGTGCTCATTACCGGTGAAAGTGGTACCGGCAAAGAGTTGGTCGCCCGCGCCCTGCATGAAAATAGCAGTCGTCGGGATAAGCCGTTCATTAAGGTTAACTGCGCAGCGATTCCCAAGGATCTGATGGAGTCGGAGCTTTTCGGATACGAAAAAGGCGCCTTCACCGGTGCTGTTGGCTCAAAACCGGGCCGCTTTGAGCTAGCCTCTGGCGGAACACTCTTTTTGGATGAAATTGGCGAAATCCCCGTGGAGATGCAGGTAAAGCTGCTGCGGGTGCTGCAGGAAAGTGAATTTGAACGGGTGGGGGGCATCAAGACCCTAGCGGTGGACGTACGCCTGGTGGCGGCCACCAATCGCGACCTAAAGAAGGAAATCTCCGCCGGGGGCTTTCGGGAAGACCTTTACTATCGCCTAAATGTGGTGCCCATTGCATTGCCGTCGCTGCGCGAACGGGTATCGGATATTCCGCTTCTGATTCAACACTTTCTGACGAAGTTTAATCGCCGTTTGAATAAGCAGGTGAAGGGCGCGGAAGGTCCCGCCCTGGAGCGGCTTTGCAACTATCCTTGGCCGGGCAACATTCGGGAACTGGAAAACGTGATGGAGCGAGCGGTTCTTTTTGCCGATAGCAGCCTGATCAAGCTCGATGAACTCAGCCCGGATCTACTGGCTGGCCCCCGCGGCGCGAATGATGGCTCGCCTATCAAAGTGGGTGAGATGGGCACCGATGGCCTCAAGGAGACGGTAAAAGCCGCCACGAGTCGCATTGAGCGGGAGCTGATCGTTCGGGCCCTAAAACAAACTTCAGGCAATGTCACCCACGCCGCCCGCCTGCTTAAGATTTCCCGCAAAGGGCTGCAGTTGAAAATGAAGGAGTTGGGCCTCCGGGAGAAGGACCACCCGCGGGATCCCACGGGGTCTGTCCCATGAGATGGCTCGTTCCGGCCTTTGCTCTGGTGGGGTGCGGATTGGCGCTAGGTAGTGGTTGCAAGCGGTTTCGCAATAGCGGTAACAAAGCAGCCCCGAGCTCCAGTGTGGATCCGAGCACCTTGGCGCCACCTCCGCTGGCACCGACGCCCCCACACGGCATGGTTTGGATTCCTCCAGGCACCCTGATTGCGGGGACGCCACCGGGCAGGTTGCCCCGCATGGCCGACGAAGAGATGCCGGGCGAGCAGGTTGTGCTCAAAGGCTACTTTATCGATGTGCTGCCTTATCCGAATGAAGAAGGGGCGATTCCGAAAACGGGCGTTACCCAACAAGAGGCAGAACTACTTTGCGAGCAAAATCACAAGCGCCTCTGCACGGAGCTTGAGTGGGAGCGAGCCTGCAAGGGGCCGCGCAACCATGTGTATCCTTATGGGGATAAGTACCGTGAGCGGGCGTGCGATGTGCAGGAGCGCAAGAGCGTATCCGTAAGGCCGAATGGGCTATTGCCCGCCTGCAAGAGCAGTTTTGGTGTGCGGGATACCCACGGCAGCGTTTGGCAATGGACGTCGAGCCCGTGGGGCCGGGGTACCATGAGCAACGACGTCACCCTGCGCGGCGGTACCGGAAAAGCAGGGGAAGTCATCGGTCGCTGCGCCAATGCCCGCGCCCGAAAGCCAAGCCTGCGAACCCGGGATATTGGGTTTCGCTGTTGCAAGGGTGATCGCAACTTGGCAGAGGTCACCATCAATATCGTCAAGGGCACGACCTTGCGGGCCACTCGTAACGAGCGCTGGCTGCGGGAGGCTATGCTCTCTACGCCGCCGCCTGCGTTTACATTTTTGGTACCCAATAGCAAAGCGTTCCGAGTCCTCAAGACCTGGCGCTGGCGGCCGATTGGCAACGAGGAGCTGGTCCTACAATCAGGTTGCGCCCCGAAGGGGGCTCACGGGGAATGTGGCGTGGTGATTGGGCGTGCGAAGGATGGCGCCCTGGAGCCTCTCGGGTATGCCTCGAGCGGATGGTGGCTACCCAATTTGCGCCATGATCAAGCCCAGCCCCGGGAGCTTTACATCTTTGGCGGCGACGTGCACGGCGGCTACCGTCGGCGCATTCGCTATAACTACGGACGTATCTCTATTACGAAAAAGCAGCGCAATGGGCGCCGCTTCCGCAAATAACTTACTCGTCGTCCAGTTCTTCCAGCAGGTCCTTGAGTTCACTCAGGGCTTTGCCTTCCCCTTGTGCCTCCGCCTCTGCCACGCCCGCTAGCGCCCAGTCCCGTGCCTTGTCGGGTTGGTTCTGAGCGGTTAGCAGCTGGGCTGCCATGAGGTATTGGGGCACGTACTTGGGGTCTTTCGCCCGTAGGCCCTCGAAGGTGGCTAGCGCGTCCTCAGGCCGTTTTTGGCTGCGGTATTCCATGGCCAACGCATAGGTGGCGAAGGAGTCAGCTTTGCCGCTATCCCGCAGCTTTTCCAGCATGGCCAGTCGCTTGGACATCCCGTGGGCTCCTAGTTCCGGATTTCCCGCATGCGACCGATTTGCATCAGGCCGAATACGATCAATGCCACGCCGACCCAGTAGGGCCAAAGGGCCATATCGGTGGGGCGAATGGTGGAGCTGAGGGAGGGGAACTTTTCCTGGTTGTAGGCGTTTAGCAGCATGAACACCCCCCCTGCGAGGACGATTCCGAGTGCAGGGAGAGGCTTGATAGGTGGTTTCTCTTTCGGGGTGCGGCGTTTGCGACGTTTGCGCCGCTGTCGAGGGCCCCGAGCGCGCCGGCGACGGTGCCGACGACGCTCTTCGTCTTCGTGTTCGTCTTCGTGTTCGTGTTCGTCTTCTTCTTGTTCTTCGATTTCATCGTCGTGGTCTTCGTCGTTTTCGTCCAGGTCTTCGTCGTCCTCGAAGTCTTCCTCTTCGTCGTCGTCTTCGTCCTCTTCCTCATCTTCGTACTCGTCGTCTTCGTCGAGTTCGTCCGCTTTCGCTTCCCGTTCCTCTTCTACTGCCTTCGAGGTGGAGTCCTTGGACTCCTCTTTTTCCTCGTCGCGGTTCTTCTTGGAGGGGGTGTCTTTTTTGGCCATGGAAGTACCGATCCTATTCAATCAATAAGCGTAAGCGGGCGACGTGAGGCGCTCGATTTGCCCCCTCGCTGGCTGGTCTGGCTTCATAAGCCACGGGCAGGCTGAAATCTAGGGTTTCCCGCCCTAACTGCCCCCATTTTGGGGTTGCCCAAGCGCGGGCTTGCTGTGGAACAAGCGCCCGGGGACTTAGTCCCGCTCCACCACGCCGACGAAGGGGATATTGCGGTAGCGCTCAGCCCAATCCAGGCCGTAGCCGATCACGAAGCGATCATCGATGGTGAAGCCCAGGTAGTCTACCTTCACCTCCACCTTGCTGCGGGCGGGTTTGTGAAGCAGGGAGCAGACCTTCACGCTGCGGGGGTTGCGGGTTCGCAAAAGGTCCAGGAGGTGGGCGAGAGTGAGGCCTGTATCCACGATATCCTCGACGATCAGAACATCCTCTCCCTCGATGGGCTTCGAAAGGTCGTGGGTAATCTGCACAACGCCTGACGAGGAGGTGCCTTCGCCGTAAGAACGGACGCCCAGGAAATCGATGCGGACGTTCGGCATGTCAATGGCGCGGGCTAGGTCCGCGGCAAAGATAAAGCTGCCCTTTAGTACGCACACCAGCACCAGGTTGCGGTCCTGGTAATCCCGGGCAATTTGCTCGCCGAGCTCTCTTACGCGCTTGGCGATTTCCTCTTCGCTCAACATGGTCACGATACGCTCTGCCATGGTGTGCGAGGTAGCCTCGCGAGGGCGGGAGTGCAAGCGCAAGCGCGCTCGGGGCAGCCGCCGTGTCTGCGCAGCTCCCTTTGGCCTTAGGTGTCAGCGAGGAGCCGCTTTTGCAGCAAAGCGCTTGTCCAACCTGGCGAGCAACGCTAGCCCTCTGGCCGGTGACTCCAATGGCGGCAGCGAAAACCACAACTCCTTTGAGCGTGAGACGGGGCAGACGAGCGCTTTGCTCCGCTGTGCTGAGCATCACGTTGGGGTTTGGGGCAGCTCACTGCGGCAAGGGCTCCAAGCCAGCGGAGAAAAAGCAGCCGCCCACCTCCGCGCCCATGGTGGTTGTGGGGGGCGGAGCCTCCTCCAGCTTGGGCAGCGCATCGACCAGGCCCAGCGCGAGCACTTCGGCGATGGGCTCTGCGCTGGCGAGTGCCCCCAGTATGTCCGCCTCGGCCTCGGCGTACGCATCCAGCTCCGGCCTGGGCTATCCGCCGAAGGTGCTGCCCACCGGTCCCGACTACGACGTACAGAAGGGGGGCGCTGCCAAGTTGGGCGCCATTGCGACCCGCACGTGGATTTACGCCGGTCCCGACGATGAGACCGAGCGCCTTGGCTACTATCGCCATGGCGCCGTCTTCGACCGAGGATCAAAGCCCGTTGCACATACCAAGCGCTGTCCGAAAGGCTGGTATCGGGTTTGGCCAAAGGGTTTTGTGTGTGACGGCCGGCGAGCCACCACTGACCTCAACCATCCAGTGGTCGTGGCGGCGGCAAAACCCCCCCGTTTGGGCCAGCCTCTGCCCTACCACTACGCGCAGCCCGATGAGCACCATCCGCCCTACCTCTACCACCGCTTTCCAACAGAAAAACAACAGCGCAGGGCAGAGGGGAAACACTGGAAAAGCCACGCCTTGGCTTATCCGAAAAAGCGCCTGTTGAAGCGAATCGGTTCCTTTGGGGAGCCGCCCGCATTTCTGACAAAGGGCAAATCGCTGGACAAGCCTTTTGGTGCTACGAAGCGGTTGCATATTAGCGCCCATGAAGGGCGGGCCAATGTGGGCTCAGCGTTCGCTTTTCTCGATATATATGACCACGGCGGCCGGCTATTTGGATTGACCACCGAGCTTAACCTGCTTGCCCTCGACCGGGTGCACTTTGCTCGCCTCACGCCCATTCACGGCGGCCCCGTAACAGATCTGCCCGCTGGGCTTACCCTGGCAAGCGGCGGGCCGCGGCATCGGCGGAACGACAACGGCCAGGTGGTGCGAGACGGCCGTTTTGAACCTTATGCCGCCCTGTCCTTCAAGCCTGACCACAAGGGTCATCTGTGGGAGACTTCAGACGGCTATTGGGCCAGCCTGGGCTCACTGCAGCTTTTCCAAAAACGCACCAGCTTTCCTTCCTTCGTGGACAAGAAACCCAATCGCAAATGGGTAGATATCAGCATTAAGCACCAGACCCTCGTGGCCTATGAGGGGCGGCGGGCTGTGTATGTAGCGCGGGTGTCCACGGGTCGTGGCAAAATGGGAGACCCAGAGAAGACCCACGCTACGGTGCGGGGCGCTTTTACGATTAAGTCCAAGCATATTACCAC
>WURV02035567.1:0-50820 GCA_011762755.2 Epimenia babai | reverse complement strand
ATCCGCGTCGAACGCGGATCGATTTCTCTTAAAAGTCGCGCAGTTACGGCGACAGGTTTATGAGATGGCTTCTAGTCCCTAAAACCAAAGCTGTGCCTGTACGTCGCCGCCGTGGGTGATGCACTCGTCCGCGTTCGGGTCCAGGTCACAGCGATAGCGGAACTGGAGCTTGGCGTGATCGCCAAACACGTAGACGGACAAGCCGGGCTCAATCGGGAGGTGGGCCGCCGAATCGACCTCACGCCGCAGCACACCGACCCTCGCGCTGAGGTCGAGGCGATGTCGGATCACCACGCCCGTAAGCAGGCCGTAGGCGCCCCACGCATCGGTGCTCTCGGGGCCCGAGGCCCAGTTGCGCCGCCAAAACCCCTCGCCCATGGCAGTGAGCCGCCACCCCTCCACCGCGACGTCGCCACCGACGACAACGGTACGCAGGTCGGGGAGCGGCACGGTTGTCGTCTCGCCCGTGTCGATATCCGTCGTCGTCCCCTCACGGGAGATTTCATTGGTGGCAGCGTTGGCCGCAAATGCAAAGCGCCAGGGCAGGTTGCCGTCGGCGTTGGCGGCTCGGGTTTGGTTGTAGCCCACCCTCCCAAGCGGCGCCCCCACCAACCGCGCCGTGAGGAGCGGCTGGGGATTGCGGAGCGAGGAGCCCGGGCTCGCGCCTTCGCCGTTGAGCACACCGACGTAGTACTCCATGCGGCCGTCGAACGGCTGCCCCATCACCGTCACGCCCACGTCGCGATTGACCCGAAACGCATCGAGCACGGTGCCGCGATCGGGCAGTGCCTGGACGGGAAGGTTGGTTGGAAAGCCGCGGGTAAACCAAGGTCGGTATTGGCCAGCGAGCACCGAAAATGCGGGATGGATATTGATGGTGGCGTTGGCATCCAGCATCCGAATCCCGCCTGCGGTCTCCGTCTGTAGCTGCCACGTGACACGCTCGCCCCACAGGTGCCCCTGCACCATCAAGCGGGCAAGACGAAGCGAGAAACCAGCGTCGACATCCTCGTCCCGCGGGGCATCGACCGCATATCGGAGCTGCCCGAGGATCCCGAGCGAGAAGCCAAAGCGACCGTCGGCCGAGTCGAGCCCGAAGCCATCGTCGACCGACGCGCGCACGCGTCCTGGGCCAGACTTGCGAGAGGTGCGAGCTGCCCCCGGAATCGGCTCCGCCTGCGGGTCAGGGTCGACGGAGCCCTCGTCCGTCTCGGGAGCCGCGTAGGCCACGGTGCCATGGGTGACCGCCACACAGGCGACGACCGCGATCGCAATAGCAAGACGCCGCGTGCGTCCGTGCGACGGGACCGAACCTGAGGAGAAGCGATGAGTTTCCTTCACGCGCGGCGCAGACTACTACGGTCATGACGCGCGGGAGACGACCACGCTCGGCACCGTTGCCCCGATAGCGAGAGGCACCTTGAGCCCCTGGGCGCACTCGGGATGGGCCCGGGCGCTGAGGCATTTTGTCTCGATCCCTCACCTCTGGCTCGCCCGTGGAATCGTCAGCGCCAGCGCTCGTGACCGCGATTGTTGCCCCCCAACATCCCCGTCCCGTGGGGGTGCGCGACGGGCCCGAGGTCTGCGCTTCCGTGGTGGAATCCTGCGCACCGCTCGGGCTGGCCTCGGGCACCTCGCACAGCGACCGCGAAAATGCGTCGGGAGATCGTAGACACCGCTGAAGCTCGTCGCCTCGTCGCGAAAGAGGCCGTTCGTACGCAAAATCACAATCACGCCATACCGAACTTTGCTCCTCGCCAGCCGCCGCTCCCGACACGATTTCGCGGACGAAGCTCGCGGCCGGCGATCGAACGTCGCGCAATGTCACCGATCGATCGCGGGGCGACAGCACCCGCGGAAGCCAAGGCGTTGTCGCAAGTGATCCGACATTTTTCGCCACGCTCGCCACGGCGTTAAGAACGCTGACGGGAAACACATCGTGTTGATCGCATGCACCCGTCCGCATACCAACCCGTCACCCCAACGTCATGGAAGCACGCGGATCGCTGCCCTATGCTGATCGGGTGATGGGGTGGGAACAACGACTTGGAGCGTGCCTCCTGTTGGGCATGGCGTGTGGTGGTGATGACGGCGGTGCGCGCGACAGCCAGAGCGGCACGGGCGTGCTCTCGCTCGGCGGCACCGCGCAGGATTCCGTCGACGGCACGGCTGACCAGGGCGAGGACGACGGCGAGAAGTTCGATGTGTCGGTGACCGATGCAGGCGTGGGCGGAGGTGATTGCCCAGGAGGTGGCGGCATGAAGGGAGAGGTCGACTTCAGCCTCATCTGGATCGCCAATTCCCCCGAGGGCACCGTCTCTAAGATCGACACACAAACACGCGTAGAAGTCGGCCGCTACTACACGGGGCCCACCAACGGCGGGGACGATCCATCGCGTACGTCGGTCAATCTCGCGGGCGACGTCGCGGTGACCAATCGATCGGGCGGCATCGCCAAGTTCGCCGCACGCGAGGCTGACTGCATCGACGCCAACGGCAACGGCACCATCGACACCTCAACCGGTCCGGGTGATGTGCGAGCCTTTGGCGAAGACGAGTGTCTGCTGTGGCACCTGGCGCTCCCCAACGGTGGCTCCAACACCCAAGGTCCCCGCCCCACCGCCTGGGATGCGGGCGCGAGCAACAACCCGTGTGCCGCCGACAGCTTCCGCGTGTGGGTCGGCTACTACGATATCGGGATCAACTCCGGCCACTTCTATCGCCTCGATGGCAGCACGGGCACCATCCTCGACGAGGTCATGACGCCCAACTGGTCCGTCGATGGCTCCGCGTCCTATGGCCCCTACGGAGGCGCGGTGGACAGCGCAGGCCATTTCTGGACAACCGGCCTTCGGGGACCGCTCGTGCGAATCGATGGCACCACCCTCGAGGTGCGCCAGTGGGAGTTCCCCTCCGAGTCGGACTCGTATGGCATGGCGCTGGACGCCGACGGTCATGTATGGACCGCGGGGCTCTCGGGGTGGCTCACCCATTTCGACCCCAACACCGAGACCTTTGAGACGTTCAGCCTTGGTCCGAACTCGCTGCGAGGGTTGCAGATCGATCGCGAAGGAAGCTTGTGGGCGGCCGTCAACGGAACATGCGGCGTCGCGCAGTTCGATGTCGCCACACGGACGATCGTAAGCGCCAACATCCCCCTACCCGGCTGCGGCACGCCCGTGGGCGTCAGCATCGACATCGATGGCTTCGTGTGGGTGCCCGACCAGGTCGCGAACTTGGCGTACAAGCTCAACCCGGTGACGTACACGACGGAGACCACCCCCGGGTTGGTTGGGCCGTATACGTACTCGGATATGACGGGAGCGGGGCTCGGGCTGGTGTTCAATCCACCCGCGGGGTGACGCCGCAGCTCAAAGCTGCACTTGCATGATCGCGATGGCGAGCGCGAGCGAGATGACCAGGCCGCCGCCGAACCGAAGGATGAACGACTTGCCGCGGGGCACCAACAACACGACGCCGATGAAGCTGCACGCGAACGTGGCCAAGAATGTCGTCCCGATGCCGAGGGAGGCGGTGCGCATTCCGAGCCCGGCGAGCGCCCCGAGTCCGACCAAGCCGAAACCGCCGATCTGACGACGGCTCAGGCTCGCGTTCGGGTCGACGTCGTTCAGGCCCATACCCTCCGAGATCATCCCAAACGCGTTGCCGGGGTCCACGATCGGGTCGCTGTCATCCGCCATGACAAACATGGTGGGCTTGTCGGCCGTGGTCGGTCAACGTCGTCGCTCTCGACACGGAGCGACGTAGGGGATCCACAATGTTCGCGGCCGTGGTCACCATCAGAGCCAACAGGCTTCGCCTCCCTCGCAGATACCGCGGAAACACTTCAGACCGCGTGCGCAGTCGCCATACCCCTCGCAGGCTTCTCCCGGGCCAAGCCGAGGGGAGCAGGTCCCATCTCGGCAGAATGCATCGGTGGCACATGGGTCGCCGTTGTGTTCGATGCATGGTTGGCCAGCGGGTGGAGACGCTCGACAGGTCGATGTCTCGAGGTCGCACCATTGGCCAGGGGGTCCCTCGCAGTGGTCGCCATGCGTACCGATGCAAGGATCGCCGACCTTGGTGAACGGCAAGCACCTACCGATCTGCTCTTCGACGTCGACGCACACGAGATCCACGGGGCACCCGAGCGCGGCATCATCGAATCGACAGATAAATCCGACGCCCGCCCAGTTCGGCCTGACGCAACGCGGCCCCTCATCACCCTCGCGACAGATGAGCCGGGCCTCGCAGTCGCTCCACTGCAAGGTCGTATAGGAGACCGGGTGTTCGCAGGGCTCACCAAGGCGGTTCACGCCATGAAATAGAGAGCGGTGGCAGGCGTGGGCTCGGGCGGCGTCCGACATCGCCTGCCCTTCATACGGAATACCCGCGTCGGCGCAGACTTGGTCGGCAACATCGCGCGCAAGCGCGGCGCAATCAGCATCGAGCACGGTCGCACCACCACGCAGGCCCTGGTCACGGAGCTCACCCGCCCGCGTGCGTGCGTGCGCCTCGCAATCGTCCGAGATCACGGTTGCATTGCAGTTACAGCGTCTTCTTCGCTCGCACTGCGCCACCAGCATCTCGTGAAGCGGGTCGGTGGAGCTCGATCGATTCGAGCACGCAAGCGACAGCAGCACGGTGACCGCCGCAAGTGTGCAGCCGCTGATGGCCGCGCGCCCTGGCGGCTCGGTACTGGTTGTCTCATCCATCGACGGTGTCCGAGCAGCCTACCCTGGTTGTCGCAACCGCCAGGTGAAAACCAGCGGAGGCCACGGACAGGGGACGCACACCCGCTCGGAGTCGACGGCGGCAGGGCTTGGGAGTGCCGACTCGCCGACGGGCGGCGGCTCAACGATCGCGCAGCCAGGCGTCGAGTTCCGCTCGCAGAGCCTCGGTTCCACCTTCTGCACCGAGTCGCCTGCGGGCCGACTCCACCGTTGCACGCGCGGCTACAGGATCGCCGAGTTCGGACTGCACCGTGCCCAGCAACAGCTCGGACTGCGCGATCGCAGTGCTATCCACCCCGGCGCCAACCCGGATCGCGATGGCGCGCACGAGCCAGCGCTGTGCCTGCTCGAGCTTTCCTTCCTGATGGGCCAGCGTCGCGCTCGCATGCAACGAGAGCGCAACCGCGGGGTGCTCAGGGCCAAGGGCGGCCTCGCGAATCGCGAGTGCTTGATCGAGATACTCGCGAGCCTTCGCCACGTCTCCACGCCGAAGCAGGATCGCCCCGATATTTCCCAGAGTCTGGCCAATGTCCGGGTGGCCCTCTTCGAGCACCCTGCGTTGAACGGCGAGCGCTTGCTCGAATGCGGCGAGGGCCTCGTCTTCGCGCTCCATCGATTCCAGAACCAAGCCGATATTGTTGGTCGTAAGCGCGACTTCGGCGTGCTCAGGCCCATAGACTTCGGTACGGACCTCTTGCGCCCGCTGTAGGGCGGTCAAGGCGGCTTCGAACTGTCCCTGTTCACGCCGCACCAAGCCCACATTGTTGTGGGCCATCGCGACATCGGGATGTCGCGGGCCCAGCTCCGCCTGCCACATCTCGAGGGCGACCGAGAACGACTCGATCGCCTGATCGAGCTTGCCTTGGTTCCATTGAACCAACCCGAGGTTGTTGTGGGAGCTGGCGGTGTCGACATGCCCAGGCTCGAGCACGGCGCGGCGAATCGCCAGGGCGCGGCCGTGCGCCTGCTCTGCCTCGTCGTAGCGCCCGCTATCCCATAGCACCAGGCCGATGTTGTTGAGCGACCCCGACACGGCCGGATGGGTACCGCCAAACGCCCGCTCGCGAAGCGCAAGGGAGCGCCGCATGAACCCCAGCGCCTCGTCGTACTTGCCCTGCTGCCACAGTGTGATACCGATGTTGTTGAGGGTATTGGCGACCGCGACACTCTCGGGGCCAAATACGCGCTCACGGATCTCCAGCGCGAGATAGCTCTGCTTGAGTGACTCGGCGTCTTTACCCCGTGCAAACAGCAAGCGCCCGTTCCGCTCGATCAACGTCGCTTGGCGGGCGCTGTCCTGCAAGCTCAATCGCTCCACGAAGCTCTTCGCGAGCTGATACCAGCGCTCGCCCTGCTCGTGCTGCGACAGTTCCCACCCAACGATCGAGGTGAGGCCGGCCGCGGCGTCGAATACCGCGATATCGTGGCCGCCAGCGACCGCGGTGTAGAGCGCCTTCTCGGTGGCGACCCGAGCATCCTCGTACTTCCCCATGCCGTCGAGGATCAAGCCCTTCTCGATCAGGACGTCGGCGTGCAGCGGTTGCCACTGCAAGGCCTCCGCCTCGGCCTCAATCGCCGTCGTCTCGTCCATCGCCGCCTGATATCGCCCCGCCAGCCGCAGCCCAGCGCTACGCTCAAGCCGCGCCCGCAGCTCGGCGACGGCCCCTGACAGTGCAGCGGGTGGAGGCTTACGCAGCGCGAGCGCCAGCTCGTCGGTGCAGGCCTCGAGCGGTGGCAGATGATGCGCCGCCATCGTGGCTCGGGTCACCGCCGCACCATCCAGCTGCGACCACGCATCGATGATCCCAGCGAACGTCTGCTGTCGCTCGTTGAGACATGCCACGATAGGCGCAGCGGTGGACTCCCCCAGCACCCCCTCGACGTGCGCATCGAGGCACGTACTGGTGCGAAGCTCCGCCCAGTCCGCCGCGTACTGGTCCATCACGGGAACGGTGTGCTCCCAGACCGAGTCAGCCCCAGCCCCCGCGGTGACGAAGTCGTCCCTGAAGCGCTGGCGGACGTCGTCGTTCCAGTGCGTCTCCATAGCCTGGCCCTGTGCCTGGCAATCGGCGATCGCCGCGTCCCGTTGATGACCGCGGTACCACGTCCACGCAAGGGCACAGAGCGCAACGCCCCCAACAATGCCCCCCGCCACAAGGGCGACCCGGCGCCTTCGCGTTGGATCGGCATCGAGAGCATCCAGCAACGCGCGCATCGACGGCCACCGCTCCTGCGGATCGACCTTGAGGCCGCGTACGATCACCGCGTGCAGCCACCGCGGGACCTCCCCCTTGGATGGATCGGCAAATGCCCCTGTGGTCACCGCGAACGAAAGTTCCGCCAGGCTGCTTCCCGTAAACGGCCGCTTGCCGTGCAACGCCTCCCAGAGCGTCACGCAAAATGAGAACTGGTCGACGCGGGCATCGGCCTCGCTCCCGATAAAGATCTCGGGCGCCAGATAGGCGGGCGTACCCAGTATTGCGCCCGTCGCCGTCAGCACCTGCGACAGCTCGCTCGACGAACGCATCCGCGGTGGCGTCTCCGATGAGCTTGATGGGCTTGCGCGCACCGCTTCCCCTGACTGCTCCATCGAGTCCGCAAGGGCCCCGCGCGCAAGACCAAAGTCCATCACCACAACGCGACCGTCGCGACGCACCATCACGTTGTCGGGCTTGAAGTCGCGATGGATCATGCCCTCGGCGTGCGCCGCGGCGAGCCCCTCACCCGCTTGGCTCAGGACCTCGAGGATCTCGGCGGAGGAGCGAGTGCGCTGCCGTAGCCACTGCGTGAACGTGACCCCATCGACGTACTCCATAACGATGAAGCCGCGCGCATCGAACTCGCCCCGCTCCAGATCGGGCTCCCCGATCTCATAGATCTGCACGATATTCGGATGAGAGACCTGCGCCAGTGCCTGTGCCTCGCGAACCAGGCGACGCCGGGTGCGATCGCTACCCTCCGCCTTGAGCAGCTTGATCGCCACACGACGATCGAGCTTCGGATCGTACGCAGCGAGCACGATCCCCATTGCCCCCGCCCCCAGACGTTCGAGCAACACGTAGTGGCGCAAGTGGGTGGGGAGCTCGGATTCCGGCTGTCGACGCGCGGCCGCGGAATCTTCGGGCAGGAGCGTCGCGTCTGCATCGAGCGTCCGCGCGGGATCCACGGTCTCCCCTTCGGACGACTGCACCACAGCAGCATACGCGGCGCGCTCCCGCCCGGCCAAGCGACCGAGGGGCCATGGTCGATGAGCGACGAACGTCGTCTGGCCACCGCCCCACCACAGCGCGAGCAGCCTCCCCGCATAAACCCGGCGACGTGGAAGCAAAGCGAAGGCCGCTCCAGCCCGGGCACATCGCTGTGAACATACGGCAACGTCGCGCTGTCTCGCGGCCTGCTAGCGTAGCCCCCGTGCCCGCCCTGCCCGCGCCTCGTCTCGGTGATCGCAGCCTGTTCCCCACACTCGGGGCCACGGCGTATCTCAACCACGCCGCCATCTCCCCCGCCTCGGTCCGCGTGCAGGAAGCCGTCGCGGAGGTCGCTCGCGACTACGCAGCCGAGGGACTCGGCGCGCTCCCGCGATGGCTCGAACAACGCGAGCAGCTACGGACGGAGCTCTCGCGCTTCATTGGCGCGCCGCAGGGCAACCTCGGGTACGTCGCCAACACGACCGCGGGCGTCCGGGCGATCGCCCTGTGCTTGCCTTGGAACCCGGGCGACCGCGTCATCCTCTTTGATGGGGAGTTCCCCGCCAACGTGACCCCGTGGCAACGGGCGGCGGAGCTGTACGACCTGAAGCCGCAGTGGCTGTCGACCTCGGACTTCTTCGGGCCCAGCGGACGCGGGCTGGCGACGCTCGAGCAGACGTTGCGCCAAGGCGCGCGACTGGTGGCGGTCTCTGCCGTGCAATTTCAAACGGGCCTTCGCATGCCGCTGCGGCAAATCGCGGCGCTGTGCCATGCCCACGGCGCAGAGCTTTTTGTCGATGCGATTCAAGGGTGCGGGGTCGTGCCGCTCGATGTCGAAAAGGAGGACATCGACTACCTCGCGTGCGGCAGTCACAAGTGGATGATGGGCCTCGAAGGGGTGGGCTTCCTCTACGTGCGCCCAGGCAAGGCCGCCGCGCTCCGCCCCGTGGTCGCAGGCTGGCTAAGCCACGAAGAAGGCCTGCGGTTTCTGTTCGAGGGGGCGGGGCACCTACGCTACGACCGCCCGATTCGATCCCAAGCGGATTTCGTGGAAGGAGGGGCCGCGCCTGGCATCGTTCTCGCGGCGCTACAAGCTGGCCTCGGTCCCATTGCGGAGCTTGGCGTGCGGTCGATCTACGAGCACGTGCAGGGCTACTTGACGGACCTGGAAGACGGGTTGGCTGCGCGAGGATTTGCGAGCCTGCGCAGCCCGGTCGCCGAGCAGCGCTCGGGGATCTTGGCGGTCGAGCCACCGAAGGGCGTCGATCTACTCCGCCTGCACGCGGCGCTCGGCGAGCGAGCAATCGCGTGCTCGACCCCCGACGGTCGGCTGCGCTTCGCCCCCCACTGGCCCAACGCCCACGAAGAAGTCGAGACCGTGTTGGCGGCGGTCGACGAGGCCTTGGCTCGCGTGCGCTAAAGCTCAGCTGCCCGTCGCGCTCTCGCGAGCGACAAGCGGCTCGTGGGCGAGATGACCGAGCTTCTCGCCACGCTCGACCCACGCTTCGATGATCGTATGCACGCGTTCGATCAGCAGCGGAAGTTCTGCGTCGCTGAGGCCCTCGGTGTCGATCTGAGGAGCCACATAGACTTCGATCTTGGCGGGGCGAATCACAGGCGTGCCCTTGGGCATCAGGCGATACGCACCCCGCGAAGCAACGGGCACGATCGGCAGGCCCGCGTCGCGAGCCGCCCTGAACACACCCGACTTGAACGGCCGGACCTTGCCATCGAGGGTGCGGTGCCCCTCGGGGAACGCCAACACAGAGATGCCACGCGAGGCCCGCTCGCTAAACGCTTCGACGATCGCCGAGAAGCGGCGTGATCCCTTACGCACGGGAATGGCGTTGCTGATGCGCAGGAGCCAGCCGTAGCCCGGGATCTTCAAGTGCGCCGCGTTCTCCAGGCCGCACAGCGGCACAGGAATGGAGCCAATCGAGATGTTGGCGTCCAGCATGCTGACGTGGTTTTGCAGGTACACCGAGACGCGCTCGCGCTTGTAGTCCTCGTCGTAGCTGACCTTCAACGAGCTGAACATCGCGTACAGCGGCCAGGCGCACTTGTCGTGCAGGTACTTGTGCTGAAACTTCTGAAACGGAACGAACAGCACGATCGGCATCGAGATGATCGCAATGGTTCCCATCAACCCCAACGTCACCATCCAGGCGACGACGGACCACGGCGCCCACAAGATTTCACCTGCAAGCGTTCGGCTGGGATGGATCATGGCCCGATTGTAGAGCCCGGCCGTGGGCGAGCCGTGGATGTTCGGAGGACACGCCACAGGCCACCCATCGGCGCACTGGTTGGGGTTCTCACTGGCGTAAAACGGGGCGGTTTGCCGTGGTGTGCCCATCACCGCCCACGTGCGAGGCGATCGGATCGGGGGGTGCCCCAAGGCGTGATAGCGCTTGCACACCCCCGCCACGCGGCCACCACCTCGCGCTTCGTTTCTGAGCGACCACGGTCGGGCGCGGGGCCGGTCTGCGGACCTTGTTCCACCTGAGGCCACGCCGCCGCGCGACGATTAATTGCGCCATGGCCTCCCGTTTCGAACACGGTCGCTGAGGCTTTGGCAGCATTCGTGGCCGCCCCAAAACGCCGCAGTGATTCGGCCAAAGTGGGGCCTCTCGATGCGATACGCTTGGCGACGCAATGCGCCGATCGATTCTTTGTTTATCTGCCACTTCACTCGCATGTTTTCTCGGTCTCCCCTCGCCCACGGTTGATGCCGCAGTCGGCGGCCCCGACTCCTTCGGCTACACGTTCGCCGACCAGGATGACGGCGCCGTCTACAACTACGTCGACATCACTCTCACGGGAGAGGTCCTCGTCGACGCCGACGACGGGAACGGAACGGCCACGCTGGGTGCACCGTTCACGATCTACGGCCAGACGGTCACCGAGCTCATCGCGGGAACAAACGGGATCCTCACCACGGCGGCTGACATCAATCCCTCCGACCTGGTCAACAGCTGCCCCCTTCCCGACGGCACCGCGGGGGATTCCTTTCGGGTAGCGGTCCTCCACGACGACCTCGTCACCACGGCGTACTACCAGTACTTCGACGCACTCGAGGCCGCCGCTGTCGGTTACCCGCTCGCGCTGGGTGGGATCAGCGTGTTCCAGTGGCAGGGCGCCTTCTTCGGCACCGCCGAGCCCGTCGACGTCGAGGCGATCCTGTTCCACGACACGGGCGAGATCCTCATCATGCACGCCAGCGCGGGCGAAGGAGGGTCGGAGAGTACGACCGGGCTGCAGGAGCCCCTACAGGGCCCAGGCCTGACGTACGCGTGCGACACAGACGCTTCGGTCGTCGGTGGCACCACCGCCGTTCATTTCTTCCCGCCGCCGCCACCGATCCGCATCAATGAGCTGCGAATCGATGACCCGGGCTCCGACGAAGAAGAGTACTTCGAGCTTACGGGTACCCCAGGAGGGTCTCTCGACGACGTGTTCTACATTGTCCTTGGCGACTCGCCCGCGGGCGAGACAAGCGGGGTGGAGGCGGTCTTCGACCTAACCGGACAGAGCCTCAACCTTACGGGCTACTTCGTGGCCGCAGAGACGGACTTCACGCTGGGAGTCGCAGACGACATCCGAGTCATCAACTTCGAGAACAGCGACACCGTCACCCATATGCTCGTGACGGAGTTCTCGGGAGCGGTGGGCGAGGTTCTCGACACCGACGCCGACGGAGTACTGGACGTGACCCCCTGGACGACGGTGCTTGACCGCGTCGCGATCATCGACTCCGGCCCCTCTGAGCTTGGCTACGGTCCGCCGCTCGCCTGCGCCGAAAGCCCCACGTGTCAGAACCTGGCCGTGCCGGGCAGCATTGCGCCGATGGCATTCCGTTGCCCCGACCTAAACGGCTCGTGGAACAGCGGACCCCTCGATCCCGCAGGCGGACCCGACAGCCCGGGCCTTCCGAACCCGTGTGCCTGTGGCGACGGCATCGTGCTGGCGAGCGAGGAGTGCGACGAGATCGGTCCATCGGCCACGTGCGATGCCGACTGCACCTTCGTGGTCTGCGGCGACGGCACGCCCAACGTCCTGGCGGGCGAGGAGTGCGACGATGCAGGCGAGTCGCTGGTGTGCGACGACGACTGCACGCTCGCCCTGTGTGGCGACAGTACCGTCAACGCGACGGCAGGCGAAGACTGTGACGATGGAGGTGAGTCGGTCGACTGTGACGCGGACTGCACCGACGTTGCCTGCGGCGACGGTACGGTCAACATGACGGCTGGCGAAGACTGCGACGACGGTGGTGAGTCGGCGAGCTGTAACGCCGACTGCACGGTCGCGGCCTGTGGCGACGGCATCGTGAACGCCGCAGCGGGCGAAGACTGCGATGACGGCGGTGAGTCGGCCACCTGCAACGCTGACTGCACGTTCGCGTCCTGTGGCGATGGTGTGGCCAACCCGACCGCGGGCGAGGATTGCGACGACGGTGGCGAGTCGGCCACCTGCGACCTCGACTGCACGGTCGCAAGCTGTGGCGACCTGACGGTCAACCCGACCGCGGGCGAGAACTGCGACGACGGCGGGCGCTCGGCCACCTGCAACGCCGACTGCACATCCGCAAGCTGCGGCGACGGCCTGGTGAACGTCACCGCGGGCGAGGAGTGCGACGGCGACGGCGCGGGGACTCCCGGCGAGACCGACCTCTGCGACGATGACTGCACCGCCGCAATGTGCGGCGACAATGTCGTCAACGCCACCGCGGGCGAAGACTGCGACGACGGAGCCGAGTCGGCCGACTGCAACGACGATTGCACGACCGCCGCATGCGGCGATGGAGTGCTCAACGCCACGGCGGGCGAGGACTGCGACGACGGCAACACCGACGACGGAGATGGCTGCTCGGCCGCCTGCGAGACCGAGGATGAGCCAGGGACCACGGGCGATACCGGGGACACCGATGGCGATACCGATGGGGACACCGACGGCGAGACCGACGGTGACACCGAAGCCACCAGCACCAGCGGCGTCGACGACACCGCGGGCGACACCGACGAGGACTCGGGCCCAGGCCCGGTGACGAATCCGGGCACGAGCGACGGATCCGGCTCGAGCGGCGACACGGGCAACGGCAGCAGCGGTGCCACCCCGATCGACGATGACGGCTGTAGCTGTAGCGCCAACAACGAGGACGGCGGCGGTACCCGCTGGTCGCTCCTCGCCCTGTTCGGCCTGGCCGCCTTCGGTCGCCGACGCCGACGCTCCTAGTTCATAGGAACTTCGGATGATTGGTCGCCGGGCTCTCGCAGCCCGGCGACTTTTTTTGTTTACGGCCCGACCGCGATGGGCAGCTCCGCAAAGGCCGTGCCGCCGCGATCATCGGTCACCACTACCCAGCCGTGCACAGACCCGGCGGAGGCGGGCGGCTCCCAGGGCACCGCAATGGTCAACGCCTCCGCGTGGGGATCGTCAACCGTGATCACCGCCTGCGAGAGTTCCCCGTCGGTCACGTACCACCGCACCGTCAAGACCTCGGTACGGTCGACGATCCTCCCCTGCCCTTCGTCGTACATCACATAGGCCTCGGCCGAGCCGCCTGCGATGCGCACCCGTAGCTCTGAGTCGCCACCGAGCTCGACCGACTCGATGCCCGGATTGTTGTTGAGGGTGTAGCGCTCCTCGTACTGCTCGAACACGGCGCGGGTCACCGCCGCGAGATCGCAGCGGACGCGCACGAAGCCGAAGGCCCGAGAGGAATCGGCGAGCAGCGCAGCCTCCACGGGGATGTAGTAGCCGCCCGTCGGGTCTGGATCGGCCGGACGCCTCGGAGGCTCAGCGCCCTCGGTCGGCGGCGGGTTGGGACCAAAGCGTGCGCAGGCGTCGGGTAGCAGCGACGCGGGGTTCGTCACCGCGAGCAAGTCTTCCCCCGCCAGACAGCTCGCCGTGACCGCGGTGCGCTCTTCGGCAAGCCGCGGCTGCGTGCAGAGACCCCACGCGATGGGCTCGAGCGACGGGCCTTCGGGGCCAACCACAAGCCCCTGGAGCGCCACGGCCTCGCCCGGTCGCGCTTCGGCCGGGGTCGCTGAAATCGCCACGATGCGAGTCTCGTCGACACGCCACGGCTGGTCCTCGAACGATGGCGAGCACCCACAGACGGCAGCCAGGGCCACCAGCGTTCGCAATGGCTGCGTGTTCATCGGCGCACCGCAATTCCCACCACGGGCAGGATCGGAAGCCCGTTGACCGTCCCGCGCTCGGAGAAATCAGAAGAGTAGAAGTACTCCTCGGCGTTCTTGCGGTGGGTCACGTTTTGAAGATCGAGCCAGGTGCTCAGCTCCCCCCACTGCCATGCTCGCCGATAACCGACACGAACGGAGGCGGAGATATACGCGGGAAGACGGTCGTCGTTGTGGTCGCCAAAGATCGGGTCGAAACCACCCGTTCGCGTATTGGCCACCGCATCCACAACCGCCGTGCGGGGGTTGCCCGAGCTGAGCGAGAGTCGACCGCCCAGATGCACCCCGCTGCGATGGCTCCAACCGACCAACGCTTGCAAGACATGGGTCTGGTCGAAGTCGAACGCGCGCCACCTCGGTGCTCCAGGATCGCGCCGCTCCGCTCGCATCAGCGAGTACGTCGCCATCGCAAACAGAGAGTCGGTTGGCTGCGCACGTGCGGAGAGCTGCCCGCCGTAGTTGCGTGCGTCGGTCTGCGACACCAACAGACCCGCGACGGGAGGGGTCGGATCGGGACTCCGCCCCGCGAGGTCTTGGCCCCGAATGAAGAAACCGGTCAGTGTCATTCCTAGCCATCGCGCAGGATTGACTTCGACACCACCGACGGCGTGATACGCCTCGGCGGGGCGCAACCTCGGATTGCCGAACACGGGCGAGAGATCGGCCGGATTGGGCGCCTGGTGGTAGCGCCCCCCGGCCGCAAAGAATGCAAGAGGATTGATGGGCGCCCAGCGCAGCGACAGTCGCGGATCCACTGCGACGCTTACATCGGTGTAGCCGACCTCGGGCTCAATGGGGCGCACGGGGAACAACCGATCGCCCGCGACCACCATCGGCTCGAGTCGCAGGCCGGGCTCGATCGCCCAGCGTCCCTGTGCCCACTCAAAGCGCAACGCCGAGTAGGCAGCGGCTCCAGCTTGAACGGTGGCCCATGTATCTTGTGCGACGCGGTCACCCGGTGGTTGGCCAAAGACCACGACATCGCCCTCGCGGGCGGGCAGCGTGAGTGCGCCGCCTTGCTCGGAGCGATGACGACCGACCTCGAGGTCGAGCCCCCAGCGCAGCACGACAAAGTCGGCGAGTCGGCGGCGTTGCTCCACACGAAGGCCGCCTTGCGCCGACCGTCGTCGCGACGAGGCCCGCACGGCGGTGAACTGTTGAGCCCAGCGTTCATCGTCAAAGCCTCCCCAGATCGCCGCCGTAGTGGTGGTTCCATCCGCGCCAAGCCGCTGCAGGCGAGCGCCCACCCGATGGAAGCCAGACTCCCTTTGCTCGGAGAAGCCGTCTTCGGCGGTGAGGCTCGCAATGCCCCGCTCCACGCGATCGTGCGCGCCCAGGCCGAGCACCTGTAGCTCATCGCGGGCGGAGATCGTGATGACACTCTTGGCCTGGTAGTCCCAGTACTGGGGAATGGGCACGACCTTCTGCGCGGCCTCGGGCGCGACCTCGCCAAAGGTGTGTTGCAGCAGACTTCGACGCACGGCCACCGTGAACCATCCACGCTCGTGCACGCGAGCATCCACGGCCGCTCCCGCATCGATGGGATCGATCCTCGCGTAGCCTCCAACGCGGCGGGAATCGGTCAGCGACCGCGCGCCCCGGGTCCGCACGTGCAGGTTGCCGCCGATCGCACGCCCGTAGGCGGGGCCAAACCCACCCGGCGCCACCGTGATGGCATCGACCAACGGTGTGGGCACGACCGAGCGACTGCCGCCCAGATGAAACAGGCGCGGGACGGGCATCCAGTCGATGTAGCGCCGACTGTCGGCGACGGCGGCTCCCCAGATCGAGAGCTCTCCCGTGCTCGCCGAAGGCCGGGCGATACCCCCCAGTGTCTGGGCGGCTTTGATCGCGTCGCCTTGGGTGCCTGGCATGCGCTCGGCCCGTGCTCCCGAGAGCTCCGATTGCACCGCGTGTCGCTCCACGGGAGGTGCCCGCACAACCTCGGTGTCGTCGATCGCGGGCTCTTCGGCGGGCGCAACTTCGGGCCTCGGCCGCGGCTCAAACACGTACCGATAGTGAATGGACACCGCGATCGGAGTGGAGCCCTCGCGCGCGGGCAGAAACACGAACTCCTGCGCTGCTCCAGCGGCGGCGCTGTCGAAGCTCTCGCCGCCCGACTCCACAACCACAGCCCGAGTCACGCGACCGTCGGCGTCGATGTCCAGCCGCAGCAAGACCTCGACCGCCTCGTCGGGCCGCTCCGATGGGCGCTCCGCCTCGAGGGCTTGCACGACCTCGGGAGGCACGATCGGCGGCGGGCTCGAACCGGTCGGCTCTGCTACGAGGCCAATGATCATCGCCCACGTGGCGAACGTCGGAAGCACGGGTCAGTCCCCCAACGCGAAGTCGCGAGCGATCGTAAACTGGCTCGGAACTGGCTCGCCGCAGGCCATCGCGGGCTCGAAGGTCCACGCACGCAGAGCCTCGGCGGCGGGTCCATCGACCTCGTCGCCCAGCCCTCGCAACACGCTCACATCGGAAACTCGCCCATCGGGGCCGACCTGCGCCCGCAAGATCACACGCCCCTCGAGCCGTGCGGCACGAGCCGCATGCGAGTACTCCACGGGCACCTTGGTGCGCGGTCGTGGTTTTGAGGCGGGGGCGCCACACTTCGTGCCCGCGGCCCTGCCCCCCCGACCCGATCGGCTTGCGGTCGCAGGACGGCCACGATTGGAGAGCGTCACATCGAGCGCCCGAGGCCCCGCCGACGCGGTGCCCGACGGTCGGTCGCTGCCGCCTGCGGACGTGGGGCCCTCGGGTGGCGCCGCCTCGGGATCGGCGACGACGGGCTCAGCCGAACCGCCATCGGCTGCGGGGGGCTCCGCGGGGGTCGCAGGTGGCGTGGGCGCAGGGCGGGATGGCGGCACCGACGTTGGTGTGACCTTGGGCGCGGCGGCGGGCGCAGGCACGGGCTCGGGCGGCGACACCGATGGTTCGGGTTCACTGTCGGGCGGAACGACGACCTCCGCTTCGCTCTCCGCCTCCGCCTCGCTGTCCGCCTCTTCCACCTCGACCTCAGGGATGGGCGGCGGTAGCTCGATAAACTCGATCGGCAGGTGATCGGGCAACGCGGGCTTCTCGGGCCTTCGCGGCGCGGGCTCGCCGTCGGGCAAGAACACGATCACCAGCGCGTGGATGACGACCGAGAGCACAAGGGCGACGTACTTCATTCGACGTCGACCTCCAGCACGAGCAACCCAGGGACCTCGCCATCGGTGGGATGCACGCGGGAGTCGAACGCGTACTGCGTACCGCCGACCTCCGAGATGACCTCGTCGCCGCGCTTGACCATGGCCTGGAAGTTGACGACCTCCCGATCGCACGGGGAAAACAGGTGGGCATACACGCGATAGCGACCGGGCGGCGGGGCTTGGGTCCACACCACGTTTTCCCGATTGCGAAGGTCAAAGCGACACTGCTGATTGGAGTCGTAGTCGTAGATGCCCCCTTGCATCCACTCGTCTCCCGGCATCACCCCTCCCGTGGGCGGCTCGTAGCTGTTGATGTTCTTCGGCCCCACGATGGTCCCGTCGGGGGTCTGCACGTACAGATCGAGATCGACCGGGCTATCCCAACCGAGCGAGAACAGTAGCTGCGAAGGCGCGACGTCAGGCAGCACGACAAAGTCCACCGCACGCGTCGGACCCCCTCGGCCTTCATCGTCGAAGGCTTGGAGCAGCAGCGTGACCTGGTCATCGCGAATACTGTGGGAGAACTCGAGCTGAGCGTCCCACAGAAGCTCATCGGTCACGACGAAATCAAAGCCATCGGGCTGCACCACCCAGTGCCCATCATCGCCCTGTGCCTGCACATGAAGGGCAACACCGTGCCGAGCCAGGCGGCCGTCGAGCTCCACCGTGGCCTCGCCGCGGAACACGGTCGCCTGCGGCCGCAGCACCTGCGACACGCTCGGTCCGCCTTCATCGGCACCCAGGCTCCCGTCGCGAAGCTGGCCGCCGAGCACCCGCACCCGCAGATCGAGTCCGGGGCCGAACCGCGAAGGAGAAGGCTCGCAGCCCCAGGCCACGGCAAGAGCAACGACACAAAAGAGCAACGCCGCGCGAGACGAGGACATCAGAACACCACCTCAGCGCGCACGCGCACCGTGTCGTTGTCGAGCTGCGCGGGTCGCCCTTGGTCGTTGCGGCCGAGCGAGTTGCGCTGATGTTCGTACTCGACCAGCAGGCGCGCCGAGACATCTTGGCCCTGGTAGAGGTGGGCCGCAGCGCCCCCCGAGATCGTCTGGAACCGACGCCGGGTGATCACGGTGGTCCCGTCGAATGGTTCGAGGGCATCGAGGTCGGGATGGTACTGGTCGAAGCGCACCCCAACGGTGGCATGACGCGTAAGCTGCTGAGTGAGCCCGACGTACCAGCCGATGCCCCGTTGATCGCGTCGTAGGAGCACAGGGTCTGCGACCGCCACCGCGCGATCGAGGTTCTTGCCCGCCGCAAACTCGCCATAGACCATCAGCTGCCCCACCTTGGGAAGCTCGCTGCGGAGCTGAACATCGGCCCCGAGCCCCCAGCGGGAGAAGTTCTCCGAGGGACGTCCTGCGGTCCCCGACACGGGAATGATCTCCGCCACCGTCACGCGACCGTCCTCGTTCAGGTCGACCCAGTCGAACGAGTCCTTGGTGGCGGGTGTTCCTGCGCTAAAGCCCTTGCCCGAGAGAAACGAAAAGCCGATAGCCGCGTCGAGCCAGGAGAAGACATCACCGCGAACATGCAGACGACCGACGTAATCCTTCGCCGCGTTGGGATCGCGATAGCCAAAGCCGGGCGCGCCCACGGGCTGCCCGTTTTGGACCGCAACGATCCATCGCAACGCCCACAGCTGTCCCGAGAGCGATGCCCCAACATCGAACAGCCCGGGCACGAACGCGTGGGAGACCAAGGTGCGCTCGCCGAAGAACCGCTGCGCGTCGTTCTGGTCGCTGTTTTCAAAGCCAAAGGGCACGCGCAGCAGCCCCGCGCGCAGCTGAACCCAGGGCGGACGACCGTCTTTGCCTGGGAGCTGCGCGTGCAGATCAAACGTGGCCGGGCGCACCCCTTCGCCATTGGAGAACAGGTCCGCGTAGCCGGTCACGCCAACGAATCGCCAGTCGGCATCGGCACCCACCCGAGCATTGCGCAGCACGAATTCCGTCTCGTTCAGGGGCGCACGAGTGCCGTCGGACAGCTCGTCGTCGGAGATCTGCCGCCGCAAGAAGTCCACCTGGATGAACCCGCCAAAGTGCACGTGCTCGGCGACGGCCGAGAGCCGCTGTCGGACCGTGGGGCGCTCATCGGGGGTCTCGCCGGCTGTTGGTTCCTCCTCGGAGACCCCCCCGGGTGGGGTGTCGCCAGGCAGCGGCTCTAGCGGGTCTGAACCAGCGCCGAGGGTCTCCATGGACGCGCCCGCGTTCGGAGGCTCGGTCGACGCAGGCGCCTGTCCCCCTGTCGCGCGGGCGTCCGCGGCGGACTCGATCGCCGCAGCTTCGGTGGGTTCGGTCGGCTCACTCGCCACGGCGGGCTCGCTCGGCTCGCCGACCTCCACGGTCTCGAGGTCGTCGATCTCAAACGACTCGGCCGAGTCGACGAGCTCCCCCTCGGGGGAGGCGGGCTCCGTCGGTTGCACCGCAAGCGCGACCGGGGAGACGAGACCGAGACCGATCCCCCCACCGAGCGCCACCGCGTATGCAGACCAAGCCAACGACTTCCTCGTGTTACGGCAGATCGAGCGGGCCCGCGGCGCCCGGGTGTTGCGGGACCTTCTGAATCACCTCAACGTCGGCCGCCACGGGGGCGTTGAGCAGTGCGCCCATCTCGGGATCCACCCCTTCGGGGTCGCACTCTTCAGGGTCGACGTTGCCGTCGTCATCGGCCATGCCTGGCTCGTCTTCGTTGCACGCGGACACAAACGCGGCCGAAGCTGCGAACAAGACCACGGCAAGAGATGTGTAGCTGAGAATCTTCATCGACGTGTTCCTCCGTTAGCGGGCTTCGCAGTAGCCAAAGCGACAGCTTCCGTCGCCACATTCATCGTCGGTCGTGCAGGTGTTGCACCCGCTGTCGATCCCGTTTTGTTCGAGGAAGAAGCACTCACAGGGAGCCGGATGCTCGAACGAAGAAATCGGCCCACCATCGATCTCGCGCTGCACATGCATCGCACACATCGGTGTGTTGCCCGTGCTGATCACGGCCTCGGCAACATTGAGTTCGTCGACAGACACCACGCCAGTCATCAGGTCGACAAAGCGTTGGGCCCGCTGCGCCGCTTCGTCACCGTTGGGCGAGATCGTCTGCCCTTGGGCGTCGGTCCGCGCGATGTACCGAAGGTTCGTCCACAGCGGATAGTGACCATCCCGCACGTTTCGCTTGTCACGCGACGTAGACGTGGAGTCGGGGAAGATGGCGCCGAAGCAGTTGTTGAACGGCTGGAACGCGAGCACCTTCATCTCGTTGAAGGCCACCTCCCACTTGCTGCTGTTGAGAATCCCGATGACGCTCTCGGCATTGCCCGTGGCGTTCTCCGCGATCAGAGCATCGCGAACGTCGCCCGAGCCCTGGTGTCCCCGCAGCGAGCCATTCCACATAGTCCCCGAGATCCCGATGCTCGCCCCGATGGTGAGCTGCGTGCTCGACCCCGGGTTCCGCACCAGGACGAAGTTCGGGTCGGTCCAGGGCGCCACCTCAAAGCCGGGCTCGCCCGCGAACTTCATCAGGTAGTAGGCCTCCGTCGCCGTGATCGCGGTCTGCGACGAGTTGCGCGGGACCACAAAGCCCAGCGTCTCCACGTGGCTTGGATACTCGGTGAGCGTTGCCGCGGGCGTCTCGCCGCCCAGGCAGGTCACGCCGCCCACGTCCATCGCCGAGAGATCGGACCGAATCTCAACATCGGTCGGGATGTCGCACGTCTGCTGGGTGCCATCGGGGTCGTAGTAGACCCCGGTCCCCGACAGCGGCATCTGCTCGCGATGGATGTCGTAGGAGATGCACGACGACAGCGGGAAGTGGACGATCGTCATCTGATCGTCGCCGACGCGGTCCGCATCGGCCAGCACGGGCGCCACCGAAGCCAGCAGCGACTCGAGCAGCGTGGTGGCCGGGAAGTAGACCGGGTTCGTAAGTTCGTTGCAGTCGATCGCGGCGGCCGGGCTCGCGGCCAACGCAACAACAGAAGCTACGGCCAGCGGCGCGACTGCCCGCCAGCCAACATGACGAATGTTGGACATGAATAGAGACTCCGTGCGGGCGCCTATAGCAGGCTCAGCGTAGCCCGTTCAAATGCACGCGTGGAGCGTCCGAGTCCTTCGATGCCCCTGCACTGTCACATCGACATCGCCAATGACACCGAGCTTTCGACCCGCGGTGTGTACACTCCTGGCCGTTTATGGCGATGGGCCACTACTCGCGACGATCGATCCTCAAGAGCTCTGCATGCACCGCCGCGCTGTGGGGCCTGGGCGCATGCCAGACAGGCGCCCGTCCTTTTCGCTTCAGTGGGATCCCAGACGCCGACAAAGCAGAGCTCGCACGCCGCTACGAGGCGGTCGCGGCATACCTCGAAAAAGCCCTTGGACGCCCCGCAAAGTACGTCCATGTCCCCGACTACACCGCGGCGGTTACCGCCCTCGCCTCGGGGAAGATCGACGCCGCATGGCTCGGCGGGGTCACATCGGTGCAGGCCGAGGAACGCACTCCCGCGGGCGTGCACTTTGTAGCCGCCCGCGCCACCGACCTCGAGTTCAAGAGCTACTTCATCGCCAATCGCAGCTGGGTCGATCGCGGTGAGCTTGCCGTGCGCGCCGAGCGAGACCCACAGCCTCTGCAAGCCTTAGCTGCGCTCGCTCCAACACTCGCCCGCGGCAGCTTCTCATTCGGTGCCAAGAGTTCGACCTCGGGTCACATCATGCCGCGCTGGTTTCTAAGCACGCCCGCGGTGGGGCTCGACCCCGCCTCGGCGTTTGCGAAGCCTGCGGTCTATCAGCTAAAGGGCGGACACTCCGCCACGCTGAGTGCGGTGGCGGGCGGTGCGATCGACTTTGGCGTCGTGAACTACGCCGCGTGGGAATCGGCCGACCCCTCCGTGCAGGCCGCCGCCCCCGTGATCTACGTGACGCCGACCTACGTCGACTATTGCTTCGTCGCGCACGGAAGCCTCGACACGGCGACCGTCACGGCGCTGCGCAATGCCCTGGTCGACCTACAGCCCTCCGACGGCGCGCAGCAAGCGGTGCTGGAGGCGTTCTCGGCCGAGAAGTTCGTGGCGGTGCAGCCCGAACAATGGAACGAGATCCGCACCGTGCTCCGCACCCTTGGGGATAACGGCGGGCTCGGATGACCGCGTTCGCGCTCCGCGGGGTCACGGTGGAGTTCGACGGCGGCCGCGGACTCGAAGACCTCGATCTCCAGGCCGAACACGGGGAGGTCATCGCGCTGCTCGGAGCATCGGGCGCGGGCAAGAGCACGCTGCTGCGGGTGCTCGCGGGGCTGCAACCCATCACGGCGGGTGAGGTACGCGTTCGTGACACCAACACCACCACGCTGTGGGGCGCGGCCCTGCGGCGGCTTCGCGCGGACGTCGGGCTGATGATGCAGCACGACAATCTCGTGGAGGGCTTGCGGGTGTTTCACAACGTGGCGATGGGTCGTCTCGGTCGATGGTCGGCGCTCCGCAGCCTGGCCACGTTGGTCTGGCCGCGGCGGGCAGACGTGGCTGCGGTAGCCGACGCCCTGAGCCAAGTGGAGCTGCGCGATCGACTGTGGGCTTGGCCACAGCATCTATCGGGCGGAGAGCGTCAGCGCGTCGCGCTCGCTCGCCTGCTCGTGCAAGCGCCCCACCTGTGGCTCGCCGACGAACCCGCGGCCGGCCTGGACCCGCGTCTTCGTCGGCAGTTGCTCACGCACCTCATCACGCTTGTCCGTGGTCAGGGAGCAACCCTCATCGTCTCCCTGCACGATGTCGATCTCGTCGACGATGCATTCGATCGCGTGGTGGGGCTTTCGCGAGGCCAAGTCGCGTTCGACAGCACGCCCGCCGACCTGACGAAGAATCTACTCGCGAAGCTCTACGCCGCATGAGCCCCCTGCCCCCCGCACCGCGACGACGCGGCTGGCCGCACGCGGTCGCCCTCGGCCTCGGCCTCGTCGCCTGGCACGCTTCGGGTGCAACGCTCGGCGCGGAGGGCAACGAGGGCGCCTTCGCTCGGGCGATGGAGCTCGCGGGCTCGCTGGTCTCGCCCGACCTCCGCACCGAGGCCCTTCGCCAGTGCCTTGCGTTGATGGTGGAGACGGTTGCGATCGCGGTCATCGGCACCGCGGCGGGAGCGATCGCGGGGCTGGTGCTCGCGCTCGCGGCCAGTCGACGGATCGCCTTCGCCGACGGCCGCCCCCACTCATGGCGCACGCGCGCCCGACTTGAGCTCGTACGCGCCACCCTGGACGTCCTGCGTGCCATTCCAGACTTCGCGTGGGCGCTGGTTGCCCTCGTGTTCGTGGGCGCGGGCCCGGTCACGGGAGCCATCGCGATCGCCATCAGCGTGACCGGACTGCTCGGCCGCACCTACAGCCAGCTTCTCGACGCCACGCCCCACGCACAAACACAGGCCATCGATGCCACGGGCGCCCCGAGGATCGTCGCGGCGCTGTGGGGACACGTTCCCGCCGCCGCCGCGGCAATGCTCTCGTACACCCTCCTGCGCCTCGAATGCAGCATGCGCAACGCGTCGGTGATCGGCATTGTCGGCGGGGGCGGCATCGGTGCTGCGCTGTTCGAGGAGCTTGGCTTCGGCCACTTCGACCGCGTCGCCACCCTGCTTCTGGCCTTGCTCACGCTGACGGGCATCACGGACCTCGCGGCCAAGGCGATCGCGCACAACCTCCGCGAGCGCACGGGCCCGGGCCGCCGCGGCGTGTTCGGCATCGCGGCGGCGGCAGTGCTCCTGAGCGCCATCGTCATTGGCCCGTCGATCGCCACCGCATTCGACGAGCTGGCACGCATCGATGGCGCGTTTGTCCGCACGTCCGCGGAGGCTCTACTGCACCCCGAGCTGCGGGCGGATACCCTGTGGGACCTTGTGCAGGGCAGCGCCGCGGTGGTCGGCATCGCGTATCTCTCGACGGGCAGTGCTGCCCTCGCTGCGCTCCTTGCTCTGTGGCTCGTGCCCCGACATCACTCGCTACAGCGGGCGCCCACCGCTGTGCGCTACACGGTGGTGGCCCTGCGAAGGAGCGTCGATGCCATCGCCCTGCTGGCCCGCGGGGTCCCCGATGTGGTGTGGCTCCTGCTCCTTGGCGTGGCGCTGGGCGTGGGCCCGCTCGCGGCGATCATCGCCATCGCGATCCACTCTTTTGGGTTGCTCGTCCGACTGTTCGCCGAGGCGGTCGACGCTCTTCCACGGGCACGGCTGGCGGCCCGGGCCCTTGGGTCACCGCGCACGAACTTCGCCTGGGGCGTGTGGCCCGAGATCGCCCCGACCGTGAAGACCCATGTGTCGATCCAGGGCGAGTCGAACCTACGCGCGAGCCTCATCGCGGGCATGGTGGGCGCTGGCGGACTCGGCGATGCGTTTCACACGAGCGTGACGTTCTGGCGACTCAGCGATGCGTCGATGCAGGCCCTCGCGATGATCGTGATCACGGTCGTCGTCGACAGACTCGCCCGCCGTGCGACGCGAAGCTCGGCTCGTGCCCCCACCGTTCCCCCTACTGGGGCAGCCCGCGCCCATAGCGACGACCGTTGAGCAGCGCCCCGATCGCGGTCGAGCGCACGAACGCGTAGTAGGTGGCGAGCGACAGTCCCGTCGCCGTCACGACGACCACCGCAAGCTTCACGAGCGCGGGCACCTGCCATGGTGCCAACAGGCCAGCGACCCACAGCACGAGCGGCAGGTGCACCAAGTAGACCCAGTACGACGCATCGGAGAAGTAGCGACCGATAGCGCTGTACTGTCCCAAGTATCGTAGGAACAAGCCGGTCATCGCGAACACCAACAGCCACGTGGCCAGCGCGCTCAGCAGCAGCGCCAGCGGCTCGAGCGACGCGCCCTGCTCGGCGACGACCCGCCAGGCAAAGAACGCCAGTCCCCCCAGCACCAGGTTGAGCCACGGGCTGCGGCCAAACGCGGGCAAGAGGTCGCGCTCGCCATACAGCATCCAGCCGTAGCCAAACACCAGGCCATACGCACACAGCTCGCGAACGGCGGGCGCAAACGAAGCGTGCGTGTCGAACGTGCCCGTGTGCATCGGAATGAACGAGACCGCGGTCGGCAGCGCAAACCACAGCACCGCGCCCTTGGAGTTCAGCGCCCAGCGAAACAGCGCGCGGAACTGCGTCGACACTACGGGCAGTCGCTTGAACAGCGCCGAGATCGAGACCGCGAACATGTAGAACAGCGCAAGGTCGTAGAGGAACCACAAGTGGATGGTGCTGTCGCGATACCCAGCGCCGCGCACGAGCTGCGCCCAGGCATCGCGTGCGGCCACACCGATGTCGCTATCGACGTGCGCGGTGGCAAACGTGCCGCCTGCGAACACCAGCGGCACCAGCAATGGCCAAAACACCAAGAAGGGAACGACCACCCGCATGAAGCGATTGCGCAGCATCGGTGCCACGCCCCGACGCTCGAGCAGCAAGGCCGCGAAGAAGCCCGCCATCAAGAAGAACGTCGGCATCCGAAACGTATGGATGACCATCACCAGCAGATCGGCGGCGATGTGCTCCTGTGGATCGTCGTAGGGCCACAGCGGCGAGGGCACGACCCAGTACGCGTTGGCGGCGTGCAGGACGATGCCCAGCGCCATCATGGCTGCGCGTAGCGAATCGAGCGCGTGCCAGCGCTGCGTCCTACCGCTCACGTAAAAACAGTAACAGCAAAAACCGTTACTGCGCCGCAAGCTGAGTCACGGAAGCAGAAGATCGGCCATGACCGGGAAATGGTCCGACGCATCCTCGGAGACACCACATGTAAGCGGCTCACCTGCCTTGACCATGAAGTCGCCCTTCGGGGGATCGTCCACACCATTGTCGCGGCAAGCGTTGTAGACCTCATCGGCCACAAGCTCCGCCCCAGCGACCATTACGTAGTCGAGGCGAACGAGATCGGCCCAGGTCTCATGGGCGCCGCTGTCCTCTTGGGTCGCGTCGGCGATCGTGAAGCCAAGTCCCGACAGCCGTACGAACGGCTCGTACGTGAGCGGAAATGAGATGTCGCTGCCCAAGTGATACGAGTCGGGCAGGCCCGTGGGGGCGCTGTTGAAGACGGTACCCAGCGCAGGATCACCGATGTTCTCGTTGAGATCAGCGACGATCGCCATCGCATCGCCAGGAAACTCCGCTCGATAGAGCGCAACCGCTTGGGCAACCCGCTCGACCTCGATCTGCCGACGAAACCAGTCGAGTGAGTCCTGCCCCGACTTGAGGTGGAGCGCCACGAGACCGAGCCGACACGGAGGCTCACCTGGCGCGGCGAGGTTCGCCTGCACCACCAGGATGTCGCGACCCACGTCGTTCGCTTGCGCATCCGAGCTGAGGTCATTACCGCCATACGAGCCCTGGAGCCTCAGATCGACTCGCCCCAGACAGGCATTGGTGTGCTCGCCCCCGATGGCGGGCGGAGGGTTGGCTTGAATCACATCGGGGTAGCCCGCCGCTGTCCCAAGCGCGAACAATCGAGTGGTCTCCCACTCCTGCACCTCCTGAAGGCACACGACGTCGGCATCGATGCGCATCAGCGTGTCGACCAGCGCCTCGAAGCTCTCGCCGCCCTCCTCGTCGACCGACTCGACGTTGAAGGTCGCGATCCGTATCGCTTGCCCCTCGCAGGACGATGGAATCGGTTCCGAGCCCGTGCTGTCGACCGAACCGTGGTCGGTGCTTGCATCGGATCCGCCAGAGGAGTCGGCCGAGCTGCCCGTGGCGGGCGACGTCGAGGTCATCGCAGGAGGCGTGCCCCCGCTCGACTCATCTTCGCCAACGCCCAGCGCTGATTCGAGGCTGCACCCGCCAAGCACCAACGCCGCGGCGAGCCCGACGAAAAACTGGGCCTTGGCCCCTCCCCCCACTTTGCGCGCTGACACGGAACGCGGAGCTTAGCAGTCCCGGCCCGGCGGTCGCCTCTCGTGGGTCTCTGGGAGAAAATCCGTTTCTGCGCGGAACCCGAGCGCCATCCCCGACCCCTACAGAAGGTCCCCGCTCGAGCAACCGGTCAGAGCCGCGCTCGTCCTCCTTTATAGGGGGCTGACGAATCGATCGTCCCGCTCGTACGTAGGCTCTACCGCCGCCCTGCCCCCTTGTTCGTCCCAGCCCGGAGTTCTCGCGTCGTGTCCCAGCCTCAGCCGTCCCACAACCCGCCCACAGACTGCACCGCATTGGCTCCAACGGAGGCTCCAGCGATCGCCCCGCGCGTCCGCTGGGGGATTCGCGCCGCCCTCACGGGGGTCGCGGCCTGCGGCGCTGGCGCGTTGATCGGCGGGCTCAACTACCAGGCGTTGCCTGGCGCAGAGCACCTCGATTGGGGTCGAATGCCGTGGGCGATCGCTCTGTTCGCAGTCATGAGCGGCGCCTCGCTCGGCATCTGCATCGGCGGCGGGCTCCTCGTCGCCGCGCGACGCCAAGCGGGCCTGCTGGGATTGATGCTCGCGGGCGGCCTCGGGGGACTGCTGGCGGGAGTCACCCCGGGCGTGCTCGGCATTGCGGGCTTCGGCTCGCTCAGTGCCCCGTACGCAGGTACGGCGAACATCCTCGGGAGCACGTTGCTCGGCGCGATCGTGTTCGTCGCCCTGTGGTCACCGCAGCTCTACCCGCGCCACGGCCGACTCGCACCCCACCTCATCCGCTCCACGATCGCCTCGGTCATTTCGCTCGGCGGGTTCGGCCTCGTCGCTTGGTCGATCGCCTTGCGCCAAGACCTGCTGCCCAACTTCGGCACCATGGTCGCGCTCGCCAAGTGCGTGGGTCTGCTGCCGCTGTCGATCGCCATCGGTGCGGCGATGGGCGCAGGCCTGGGTGCGGTCATCGGTGCCGCGTGTGGCCTCGTCGGTCGCATGCAGAACCGCTGAACGCAGGTCCACAAGTCGCCGCACCGACGGCAACACAAACCAAAACAAGAGGGGTGCTCGCGCGTTGCGAACACCCCTCGTGCGATGCATGCGACTGCATCGATGAGCCCCGAAGCGCTCGACGGGCTTACATGCCCATGCCGCCCATGCCACCCATGCCGCCGCCGCCAGGGGCGGGAGCTGCATCGGCTTCCTTCTTGGGCTTCTCGGCGATCATCGCCTCGGTGGTGAGCATCATGCCCGCCACGCTGGCCGCGTTCTCAAGGGCGGTGCGCACAACCTTCGTGGGGTCGATGACGCCGTCCGCGAGCATGTCCACGAACTCGCCCGTGCGGGCGTTGTAGCCGTAGGTCTGCTTGCCCTTGCGCACGTCGTTGACGATGACGCTGGGCTCGCCGCCTGCGTTGGCAACGATCTGCCGCAGGGGCTCCTCGATGGCGCGACGCACCAGCGAGACACCAGCCTGCTGCTCGTCCGTGTCGGCCTCGAGCTTGTCGAGCGCCTTCTGGGCACGGATGAGAGCCACACCACCGCCGGGGACGATTCCCTCTTCGACGGCTGCACGGGTCGCGTGCAGGGCGTCTTCGACGCGGGCCTTCTTCTCCTTCATCTCGACCTCGGAAGCGGCACCGACCTTGATCACGGCCACACCACCGACGAGCTTCGCAAGGCGCTCTTGGAGCTTCTCGCGGTCGTAGTCGGAGGAGGTGTCCTCGATCTGGGCACGGATCTGCTTCACGCGACCGGCGATGTCGGACTTCTTGCCGCCACCGTCGACAACGACGGTGTTGTCCTTGTCGATGGTGATCTGCTTGGCGGTACCAAGGTCCTTGAGGGTGACGTTCTCGAGCTTCTCGCCGAGATCCTCGGTGAGGGCCTTGCCACCCGTAAGGAAGGCGAGGTCCTTGAGCATCTCCTTGCGACGGTCGCCAAAGCCCGGGGCCTTGACCGCTGCCACCTGAAGGGTGCCGCGAAGCTTGTTCACCACGAGGGTGGCCAGCGCCTCACCGTCGACGTCTTCGGCGATGATGAGCAGCGAGCTGCCCTGCTTGGCGACCTGCTCGAGCACGGGCAGGAGGTCCTTCATGTTCGAGATTTTCTTCTCGTGCAGAAGGATGTAGCAGTCGGCCATCGCGACTTCCATGCGCTCCTGGTCCGTCACGAAGTACGGGCTCAGGTAGCCACGGTCGAACTGCATGCCCTCGACCACGTCGAGCTCGGTCGTGTTGGCCTTGTTCTCCTCGACCGTGATGACGCCCTCTTTGCCGACCTTGCCCATCGCCTCAGCGATAAGGCGACCGACCTCGACGTCACCGTTGGCGCTGATGGTGCCGACCTGAGCGATTTCCTCTTCGCCCTTGGTGGCCTTGCTCAGCTTCTGGACCTGGGCGATCACGGCGGCAACGGCCGAGTCCACGCCGCGCTTGATCTCCATGGGATCGTGGCCGGCCGTGACGAGCTTGATGCCGTCGCGGAACAGGGCCTGCGCAAGCACGGTGGCGGTGGTGGTGCCGTCGCCCGCGATGTCGGAGGTCTTGGAAGCAACTTCCTTGACCATCTGGGCGCCCATGTTCTCGAACTTGTCCTCGAGCTCGATCTCCTTGGCGACCGTGACACCGTCCTTGGTGACGGTGGGGGAGCCCCAGGATTTCTCGATCACCACATTGCGACCACGGGGGCCGAGGGTGACCTTAACTGCGTCCGCGAGGGTGTTGACTCCCCGAAGGATCGCGCTACGTGCGCTGTCGTCGAAACGAACCTCTTTAGCTGCCATTTTGATGCTCCTTACAGAATTCTTTTGAGTGGATTTCGGTTAGTCGATGACAACGAGGACGTCGCTCTCGTTGAGGACGATATGGTCCTCACCGTCGAGCTTGACCTCGGTACCGGAGTACTTACCGAAGAGAACCTCGTCGCCTTTTTTGACGTCGAGGGGAACTCGCTTGCCGTCTTTGTCGCGCTTGCCTTCGCCAACGGCGACGACCTTTCCGCGGGCGGGCTTCTCTTTGGCGCTATCGGGGATAAACAGACCGCCAGCGGTCTTGGTCTCCTCGGGGACGCGCGTAACGACAAGGCGATCGTGCAGGGGACGGATCTTCATCGGGGATTCTTCCTGGCTGGAAAATGTGGGTTGGGGTGTGTTCGATTGCGACGCACGTGCGCCTGCAAGGCCGAACAAGACCGTGGGGATCCTCGCGAGATCGCAGAAGAATCCCTCGTTTGGCACTCGGACCCCCCGAGTGCTAGGCGGCCGCACTGTAACTCCGAGACTGATGTGGTCAACCCGACCACGAACAAAAAAAGGATTGATCGCCGTGCACCTACCCGTGGGCTCACTCACACTTTAAGAAAGGAGCCGACAGACAACACGATGAACACCCACCACCGGACCCTAGAATCATTCTTCTTCGAGGAAATCGAGCAGGCCCAGCATCGCTGCGGGCAGCCCTTGTCGACGGATGTTGAGGTCTACGTAGTGGGGCTCTTGGCTCGCTATGCACGGCGCCCCCATGCGGCTGGCCGGCAGAGCCGTGCGTTGGCGCTCGACTACCTGCGAGCGCGGAAAGAGTCAGGCAGCGCGCGCTCGCAGGCGCTGCGCACGGTAGGCGATCGAGCGCTGTACATCAGCGGCGTTGCGCCACGAAGCCTGCAACGCACGCCCGTGAGCGTGCGCTACGTGCAGGGGATCGGCGAGGCCGCCTATCGTGAGGTCGTCGATCGCGGAGCGCGAGGTTCTGCGCTTGGCGTGTTGGGTGAGCTGGCCGAGAGCTTCGGCGGCGTGTCCGAAGTCATCGGCGAAGTCGTCGACCTCGACGCCAAAAACCCGACGACCGACCTGCTCAGCCTCTACGAGCGCTGGCGCACGGGCGGGGATGCTCGGGATCGTCGTCGGCTGCTCGAGGCGGGTGTCTTGCTCGACCCCGGCAGCAGCGACCAGGTCCAGTGACGGCCGCGAGCGCGACATTGGCCAGTGCCGACGACAGTCAGCTCGGTCGACTCTACCGAGGTCTCGAGGCGCTCTACCAAACCGACACGGGGGTCGATCCGCACGCGCTCGTCGTGCGTCGGCCCCCGCAACCAGGCGCCCGCGAGACGCTCTTGCTCCGTGAGGTCGATGGAACGCTGGAGGTCGCGCTCGTCTTCGACGAACAGATGCTTGCTCAGTTCGAGGCCTCGTCGGCCGACACCATGTTCTCCGACGACAACCTGGGCGAGGCCATGCCCGTGGTCGAAGGCCTGAGCCACCTCGTCTACCTCGCCGAGGCTGCCCGCCGCGAGCGACCGATAAGCGGCCTCGAGCTCGAGACCCAAGCCGAGGTCGACAAGCTCGGGGTCTGCTTATTGCAGCGGTGGCCCGATGGCCAGCACCACTTCGATCGTCTCGTCGACCGTCTCTATCATCGGTTCGAGCTGTACCCCATGGCCGACGATCTGACCGACCGGTACCTCACGGCGAACCGGTTGGCCCTTGGTTTCTCGCGACACCTGCGACACGCCGTCACTACGCGCTGCTTGCCGAGCCTACGGCGATCACTGCGGCGGTTTTGGGGCGCGTCCATGCAAGACAAGCGCGCCCTCGCCCACTAGCGCTAGCGCATCTCAAAAACCCGCGCTGCCCAAGGACGCCGTCAGCGGCGACCATGGCAAGGCGCCAATTCGCAGGCGTACAGGGCGTACTTCGAGAATTCGCAACGAGGCCGAGGTCGTCGGGGGCGGTGTCATTGGGCTCCTAGAGCGGTGAACAGGCGGAAGTCCCCATAGTTGACCACGGCACACCGTGCAAAATCATTCCCCTAGTCAATTCGACCAGTGCACACAGGTTTGTATTCGTTCATACAGTGACCATGAACAAAAGCAAAACGCTACTAGCTTCCACTTCGGTCGCACTCGCGACCTTGCTCTCCTTCCCTACGGTATCAGCAGCCGCCGACGTTCGCATGTCCGCGTCGGGGTGCAACGCCAGGGATCCTCACCAGCTGGACGGAAGCCATGACGTTGGAGCCTCGGGTTGGGCGGTGACCAACGACACCCTGGAGCTCGTCTGCCCCATCGACAACAGCGACGCAACCAGATTCCAGGACATTTGGGACATCCACGTCCACTTGTTCGACGGTTCGGCGGTGGCTGGAAACTTCGGAAGGACCTTCGTCTGTGCACGAGATCCGTTCACCACGTCGCAGGATTGCTCCCCGGAGACGTCGGCGGGTGGATCCGGCCACAAGACTCATGTCCTCAACTTCTTCGACATCCAGGACGCCACCACCGCTGGTGGTGTAGATCGCAGTGATTGGTATTACTCGCTTCGCGTCAATCTCTTCAGCAACCGATCCGTCGAGCAAGCGCTCCTCGGCTACACGATCGACTACCTGTAGGGCTACGGACCAAGACGATGTCGAAGCTACGAACATGGTCAATGGCCCTGGCGGTCGCCTCCGCTGGTGCATTTGCCGTATATGCCATCGTCTTGGTGACAGGGACGGGTGCGGAGGAATCCGCCCCCGCTCCCGTCGCCAAGAGAACTACGAAACGACCTGTACACGACGACACGCATGCGAGGTCGAGCACGCGTATGCCTCCTCCCTCGTGGACTCCTCGCGCTACCGTGGAGGAACGGAGGCTCGAGGACGGGGCCCCCGAAGCGACCGAAGCGACCGAAGCGCTTTCGTTCGAACAACGCAAGGCGCTGGCAATCAAGCACGCGGTCAGCAGAGAGAGCGCTTTCGTCGAGCAGTTCCGAGCCGAGCCGACGAACGGTACGTTTTCCAGCACTTGGGAACCTCGCTTGGGTGGCTTGGCCGAGAAGCGAATGAGCGCGCTGGCAGGGTTTCAGCACATCGACGTCGAATGCCGAAGCGAGCGCTGCCTGGGAGAAGCAACATGGGACAGCTACGAGACCGCGGTTGCGTCGCTGGACTCCGCGAGCCAGATGACCAGTGGCGGGTGCTCGACTTCTGTGTACATGCCTGAGCCCGCCGATCCAACGGCGGCGTACACATACAAGATCCGCATCAAAAACTGCACAGTTCCCGAAGAATGACCGGCGAGCTGTGCTCCCGAAGCCTCGTTTGCATCGCGAGCGAGGCTTGCGTCCCGGAAAACGGTCGAATGGGCGGCGGCAGGTAGAGCTGAAGACCAAGGCAGGCGCCGAACGAATCTGAGACTCCGTGCAGCGAGACGATGACTTGGCAGTTGCCGATCACCGTTTCCGCCAGCGCATTGTCGTACGAGTCGCCGACCGTGCCCACCGAGTTGTCGATCCCAGCCTCGGCGAGTCGCTCCGTGTAGCGCACCAACAGGTATTGCGATCCTCGATCGCTGTGGTGCACCAGCTCGTCCTCGGGACGCCGGGCGTGGATCGCCTGCTCGAGCGCATCGAGGGCGATGTCGGTCTTCAGCGAGGTCAGCACCCGCCAGCAGACGATCGCCCTCGAGAACGCGTCGATGACGAAGGCCACGTACGCCAAGCCAGCCCACGTCGCCGCGTAGGTCAGGTCGGCCACCCACAGCTCGTTGGGGCGGCGGGCCTTGAAGTCGCGCAGGACGAGGTCGGAGGGCGCCTGGCCGACCGACGACACGGCCGACCACCACCCTCGGGCAACCCTAGCGCGTCGGTCCCAGCACAACCCTCGAGGCTTTCGCCACCGCAGAGAAATGGTCGCGAAAAGGCTGCTAAAAACGGAGCGTCCAATGGCACCGATCCAAAAGGTCCCTCTGTTTAGCCCCCCTACCCTGCTGAGCGTGCTCGTGCGTGTGGGAACGTTCATGGGCCGTGGTGTCCCCGCGCTGAACCTCGTGGCCGGCAAGGTCTTCCTGGACGAGTCGACTCCGCCGCCGCTCCGCGGCTACACCCCCACGCGCGATGATGTCTTTATCACCACATTTGCCAAGAGCGGCACGAACTGGGCGATGCAGATGGCGCAGCAGATCATCGGCCACGGTGCGTCCGAGTTTGAGCACATTCACGAGGTGGTCCCATGGCCTGAGGCCCCTGTGAAGCTGTCGTCGATGGAGGACACCTCCTATCGCGACAACACACCCAGCGGACGCCGAGTCATCAAGACTCATCTTCCCCACACCGTCGTCCCGTACGGCGAGGATGCCCGCTACATCACGGTTATCCGCGACCCAAAAGAAGTCATCGTCTCCGCATATCATTTCCTCGGTGGCCTGTTCGGGATCTCCGATTCCATCACTTTCGACGACTGGTTCCACTACCTTGCCCGCGGCGGCACACTGATTCGCGCCTGGAGTCGCCACGCGGCTGGCTATTGGCAGTGGCGTGATCGCGACAATGTCCTCGTGCTGACCTACACGGAGATGAAGGACGACCTCGAGGCCACGATCCGGCGATTCGCACAGCACCTCGACGAGCCCGTTGAAGAAGCCGCGATGACCGAGATCGTTCGACGATGCAGCTTCTCGTACATGAAGGAACACGAGAGCAAGTTCGCGCCGCCCAACTTTCCGCTACGGCGAAAAGCACCGATGGCCCAAATGGTGCGCCGTGGGCAGGCCGGCCGAAGCGACGAAGAGATGAGCCCAAAGCAACAAGCAGAGGTCGACGAACTTTGCCGAGCCGAGCTCGCCCGCTTGGGCTCCGCCCTCCCCTACGACGCGCTCTTTGGCGACGCGCGGTAGGTCCCGCAAGTAGCCTCAGGAGGCCGTCGCCGAAGCGACGAGCACCGAATACGCGGCCACGAAGTCGCGTAAATCGCAGCCCTTGGAGGGCCTCGGCTCTTCGAGTAGTCGAGCGTGTACGGGCCATCCTCGCACTGGCGTTCATCGAGGTCTTCGCCGCTGGCGTCGCGGGCACGGTCTTCCTCGACGAATCGACGCCACCGCCGCTTCGCGGCTACACGCCCACACGCGGAGGTCTTGAACCCTCTGGCTGCGACTCCCTCGCTCCGCTAGCCTCGCGAGCGCGATGGCACTCTCGGTCGAGAAGCTCTACGAGAAATATTATGCGGGTGACAAGGCCCGCCGTGGGCTGTTCGATGCGCTCGCAGCCTGGCGACAATGGGAACGTGTCCTGTACCCGGGCGGGTTCATCCATGTCACGGCATCCTTCGTGTTCCCGTCTGTGACCTACGTGGACTGCGACCGCAACGCCAAGCGGTTCTTCTCCAAGATGGAGGATGTGATCGCGTTCGTGCAAGAACACACCACCTACTCACAGTGCCCGAAGTTGAGGTTCTTCGGCACCAGCTACGAGACCGAGTTCGACGAGCCCGAGGCCAGCTTCGATCTGCTCATCTCGCTGTATGCCGGGTTCATCTCCAAGCCCTGCAAGCGCTACCTGAAGCTCGATGGCATCCTCGCGGTGAACAACAGCCACGGTGACGCGGGACTCGCCTCGATTGACCCCGACTACGAGTTCATCGGCGTTGTGCAGGGAAGAGGTGACCGACTTCGTGTGGTTGAAGATGACCTCGATCAGTACTTCGAGCCCAAGAAGCCGGCCAAGGTCACCGAAGAGGTGCTGCGCACGCTCAATCGCGGCATCGCCTACACGAAGACGGCACCCGCCTACCTGTTCAAGCGCGTTCGGTAGTCGCTGTCGGGGCGGCCGGCCATGCGGGGGCGCGATCACTCGGGCAGGGGAATCGGCTCGCCTTCGTCGCCCGGCACTGTCGGAAAGCGACCCGCATGCCAGTCCCGCTTCGCCTGCTCAATTCGCTCTTTCTTGCTCGAGACGAAGTTCCACCAGATGTGGCGCTTGCCTTCCAGCGCCGCGCCGCCGAGCAGCATCACCCGTGCCCCCGTCTCGCTGCTGATCCGAGGCTCTGAGCCGGGCGCGAACACAAGCATCCGCCCGACGTCCGCCCGTTGTGGACCGCACGTGATGCTTCCCTCCGCAACGTAGGCCGCACGCTCGGCGTATCCCGTGGGTACACCGAGGCTCGCGCCCGGCTTGAGCTGTGCATCCACGTAGAACAGTGGAGAGAACACCTTCACGGGGGAGGTCACCCCGTACGCGGAGCCCGCAAGCACCCGCACGGTCGCGAGGTCCTTGTCCAACGTGGGCAGCGTGGCGGGAGGATGATGGTGAAACTCGGGCTCCATCTCCTCGTGCTCAGCGGGCAGCGCGACCCAAAGTTGAATGCCATGCAGACGTGCTCCTTGCGCCCGCTCCTCCGCACTGGTTCTCTCCGAGTGAACGATGCCACGACCGGCCGTCATCCAGTTCACCGCGCCCGGCCGAATGGACTGGTGAACCCCGAGACTGTCGCGGTGCTCGATCTCCCCCGCAAACAGGTATGTCACCGTCGCCAGATTGATATGGGGATGCGGCGGTACGTCCAAGCCCTTCCCTGGGGGCATGCGGGTCGGACCCATGTGATCGAGGAACGCAAACGGCCCCACAAGTCGGCGGGTCATCGACGGCAGGATTCTCTGCACACTGAACCCCGCGATGTCACGGGGCCGACCGTCGATGATGAGCTCGATGGCCGCGACCGATTCGCCATCGTCGCAGGTGGGGTCGATTGTCGGTTGTACGCTCACTTCGCTAGCTCCGCGACGGGCCGCTCGGGACCCGCTCGTCCATCCCCTTGGTACCATCGCGACTCCCGTCAGCGGAGGTTTTCGCCCTGACTAGAAGCGGTTTCAAAACCCTCGCGTGGCGACAGGCGCGGAGCTGGGTCCCGAGCGCAAGGCGAGAATTCGGAACGCGGCGATCGGGGGCCAGTGCCGTGCATGGCGGTACGTGAGGGTTTTGAAACCGCTTTTACGGCGCGGGCGGAGGCAGCGAGATGAGGCCGAGGTTGAGCCCGCCAGGCACCATATAGGCCGTTGCGTGTCCGTAGCCCAAGATCTGGAGGCCGATCTGCGGGGTCAGGTCATCGGCATCAGGCTGCGCTTCCAGGCGGTGCACGCCGCCGTTGCCCGGCCCCAGCAGCTCGCGAACGATCACCCAGTCGGTGCCATCGATCGGCTCGGCAGTGGCCGCCAGTGGAGCGCCATCGAGGAGCGCAGTCGTCCCCGCGGGCATCAAGATATCGGCGTAGCTCACCAGGTAGTCGACGGGAGCCAAGAAGATATACCGACCCCGAAACTGCTCGACCCCGATCGCCAGACTGAACGCGGGGTCTCCAATCGTGGGCACGTCGTTGGGCGTGTGCCGCTGGCCGCCTTTGACAAACATGCCGATCGCGAACGACTCGGTGCCCGAGACCTCAAACGCCTCGTCGGTCTCAAACGCGACAACCTCGCCCGCATCCAACGTCATCGGAGCACCCGCGGGCGCTCCCCCTGGGTAGTCGAGCACCGTGCCATCGAAGTTTCCGTAGAAGCGAACGTAGTGGCCGATGTTCTCCCCCGCCGCCGAGGTCGGAGGCGCAACCACGTAGTGCTCGCCCAACACCTCCGCGGGCAGGATCGTCTCTTCGAGATGATCGGCGTAGCCCTCGCCAAAGACCTCGGGACTGGGCGACGACGTCAGCGGTACGAAGCCGATCACCTGGATTGGAGCGTCCGCCGTCAACAAGCTGCCGCTCAGGTCGCTGTGGACGTCCCCCCAGAACATCCCGGGCTGACCCAGTAGCTGCACCACATCGCCCGCGTCCATCTCGAACTCGGCCGTGCCACCTGCCGCGATCGCGGTGACTCCCGGGCCGCCGACCACTTGCGCCCCGTCGACGAGCTGCACCAGCAGCGTCGTGCCGTCTTGGGTGGCGGTGATCGCAACGCCCGCGGGAGCATCGTCGAAGCCGCCCGTCGTCCCCTTGACCGAGTCCTTGAGGAACACCCGATAGTTGCCCGTCATCGCCGTCGACGGGATCAGCAGCGCGGCGTCGTTGCTCACCGACAAACACGAGGAGCCCAGGCCGATGTTCTGCGTGAGCGCGCAGTCCTCCACCGCATCGGTGTAGCCGAGCGGATTGAACTGCCACACGGTCACGGGCACCGAGCTCTGTAGGTTGTACGCGCCACCATCGACACGCACCGATTGATCGGGCCGTGGCCCTGTGGTCTGCGCGTCGAACTGCGGACCCTTGAGCTCCGCCACCCACGGCAACGCGATCGCCTCCAGCGTGCCCGGCTCCACGGTGACCGAGGTGACCGCTTGGCCATCGCGCTCGACCATCACTTCGGCCGCCTCCTCGCCCCCATTGGCGACCACGGCCGTAAACTCGAAGTTCTCGAGGACCGGGTTGTACGTAACGGTCGGCCAGAAATCGCAGCCGACGTACGTGGCGTGCACGGCTGCCTCCGCGCAGGTGGTGGGATCTACGGTGTCACCCGGATCCCCAGGATCGGGCGCCACGTCGAGCTTCGGGCCGCCGACGGTCGTGCCATCACTCGCGGTCCCACCGTCGGATCCCGTGTCGGCCTGGGTTGTCGCGGGACCGTTGCCCGAGCCGTTACCGCTGCCGTTGTCGGTCGCCGTACCCGTCGCAAACGGATCGCCCGAGCCCCCGATGACACACGCCGCACCGAGCAGCGACAACCCCAAAAGCGTGGCGACCCCGCCCCTGTGGCGATAACAAGCTCGATCATCCCCCATCGAAGCCCACGGTAGAGGAGCCCCTCAAACCGCGAGGGCCGGTTCTTCTCGGCGCCGTGGATGGTTCTTATCCGAAGGGCCTGCAAGGGCTAGCCTCGACTTTGGCGGTTTTCGACGGGCCATAACACCGCCCCCGACCGCCCTGGCTTTGTTTTCGCTCTCACCGCATGACCCGATGCGCCTTCGAAGCGCCGCCTCGCCAGTGGGCGGCCGCTGACGGCATTCTGACCCATCGAAAACCGCCAAAATCGAGGCTAGCGCGGCGACGCTGCAATGTTGCCCCCGTCGACGGTCAGCACTGTGCCCGTTGTCGCCTCCGCGAGCGCCAGCGAGACAAACGCTTGGGCGACGTGCTCGGCCGTCACTTCACAGCGGAGCAAGTTCGACCGAAAGTACGCATCCGCGGTGAGCCCCCGCGCTTGCGCCCGCGCCTCGACATCAGCCGCATCGAGCAACCCCGTGCGAATGCGGTCGGCATTGATCGCATTGGAGCGAATCCCCGCCGCGCCCGCCTCGATCGCATACTGCTTCATCAGCGCCACGAGACCCGCCTTGGCGATCGCGTACGGGCCAAAGCCCGCCCCCGGGTTGAACGCGGCCTTAGAGGCATTGAAGAGCAAGAAGCCCCCCATGCCTTGGGCCCGCATGACGCCCGTGGCGGCAGCGGCGAGCCACTGATGCGCCAGCAGGTTGATCGCCAGGCTCTCTTGCATCACCTGCGGCGGGCAGCGATCGATCGGCGCCTGCGGAGCGGTGCCCGCGTTCGAGACGATGCCATCGAGGCCGCCGAACACCGCGACCGCCCGCGCCACACTGGCCTGCACGGCCTCCGCCTGACGCAAGTCCACGACCTCGTGCTCGGCCCCGAGCGCCGTAGCGACCTCGGCCAGCGCCTCCGCGTCGCGGTCCACTAGATAGAGCGCCGCCCCTTGTGCCGCAAACGCCGAAGCCGTCGCCGCACCGATGCCCGACGCCGCGCCCGTGATGTACACGATGCGCCCCGCCTGCGGCGGCGGTGTGCGACGACCGAGCTTGGCCTGCTCGAGCGACCAATACTCCATGTCAAAGAGGTCGCGCTCGGGCAGCGCTTGGTACTGCCCCATCGCCTCGGCATCGGCGATGACCCCGATGGTGTGCTCGTAGAGGTCGGCGGCAACGGACGCGGCCTTGGCCGTGCCCCCCGCGGCGACCAGCCCCAAGCCGGGCACCAACACCACACGCGGGTCGGGGTCGAGCGGGGTCTTGTCGGTGCAGCTCGCCTCGATCTGTCGCTGCACATACGAACGATAGTGCTCGCGATACTCCTGCAGTTGCGTATCGAGGTGCACGGAGGGGTCGTTGCGAATACCCGTGCCATCGAGCACCAGCGGCCACGGCTTCGTGCGAATCACATGGTCGGGGGTGATCGGGCCGCGACTCGCTCGGCTTGGGAGCGCGGGGTCGTCGACAAAGGCGCGGATGGCATCGCTCGTCCGCAGCGTGAGCACGTACCGTCGCTTCCCCTGTCCCAGTCGTCCGCGCAGCAGCGGAGCCAGACGCGACCACTCGAGGGAGGGAGCCGCCGCCACGCTGACGGCCACGCGATGCTTGGCGATCGCCTCTTCGGCCAACGTCACCGCCGCGATATGTCGCTCGTAGGACTCCCTGGCGGTCTCACCAAACGTAAACAAGCCGTGCTGCAGCAGCAGCAGTCCCTCGCAGTCGGGGTGGGCCTCGTACGTCTCCGCCGCGAGCTTCGCCAGCGCAAAGCCGGGCATCACGTAGGGCACCACCGCCAGTCGGTCGCCGAAGATCTCAGCGCAGCGCGCCACGGAGTCGGGCTGGTCAACAATCGTGAGGATCGCGTCCGCGTGGCTGTGGTCGATAAAGCGGTGCGGCAAGAAAGCATGGAGCAGCGTCTCCACCGAGGGGTTGGGTGCGCTGCTATCGAGCAACCGCACTCGCGCCGCATTGACCATGTCTTCGTCACTCAGCGTCTCCCGCTTGCGCAGCGCGGCCAGCGTTTCGAGACGCACCGCAGGGAGACCTTGGGGCTCGATCCCGCCGAGGTCCCAGCCGCTCCCCTTCACGCACAGCACGGAGGTAGGCTCGCCGAGATCATCGGGGAGCGTGGTCTTTACCGAGGTGTTGCCCCCGCCATGGAGCACCAGCCCCGCCTCTTGCCCGATGAGCCGCGAGGTGTACACGCGGAGCGCGACGTCTTCGTTGCGCCCGGGGCCGTGGCCCCAACGCTCTTTGGCCTGCTGTGCTGCGGAGTCCGACCATGCCGATCGCATGGCGGCAGTAGAACGCACGTTCGGCCAAAAGCAAAGCCGCGACGGTCTGTCGCGGCTTGCGTAGTGTGCAGCGGCGTGGGCGAGCGCCCGCCTCGGCTACTCCGCTTCGTGGGGCTCCGCGAAGTACGGAAACAGCTTGGACAGCGGCACGTCGTTGCTCGTGGGATTCATGCCCACCAACGTGAAGAAATCCTGCTCCTTGGCGTCGAGATCGAGCAGCACGACCGCGAGCACCATCTCCATCACGGGATCACCCGGGATCCGCCCGTTGGGAAAGCCCGCGTATTCGGTCACATCGAGTCGCAGCGCATCGGGGACGATGAGCGGCGTCACCTGCTCCATGCACGCGTCGGTATCGCAAAGAACCGCCGTCTCTTTGAGGTCGCCATCGAACGCGGCATGCAGCGCGACCACGCCATTGCGCAGATCCTCGATAAAGGACCCCTTCACATCATCCGAAGGCGAGGCCCCGTTGTAGGCGTCGCTGAGCAGCAGGGCAGCGTTCACCGCGGGCACGCCCATGCGATCGATCCGCGTGTAGTCCTCGGGCGGACTGTCGTCGAACATGAACTCGGGCAACGTATCGTCCGTGTCCGTCTCCGCCGTGGTGCTGCTCGGATCGGTCGTGGTGGACGGGTTGGTGGTCGTCGTGCTCGGCGGCGTCGACGTGGTGTTCATGGTCGTCGTGACGTTCGGCCCATCGGAGCTCTCCGTCGCAGCTCCTGGTGTGCCGCTCGACCCCGTCGGGATCAGGCTCGGCAGGTCATCGCCGCAGCCCCCCACAAGGAGTACGAGGCCAAGCACGTAGCGGGTTGACCGTCTCATCGGGCGTCCTCCCGACGGGCGGTCGTCGCCCACATATGCACAACGTTGGCCCCCTCGGTTGCCGTGTCCTCGTCCATCTGGAACACGACCATCGTCACGTTGGACCCCGCAAACGTGTCCCGCGCGGAGTCGAAGCTCACCGAGCCTGAGGCCAGGGTGTCCTCGAAGCCCTCGGAGTCGAAGAAGAATGGATCGTCGCGAACCCCCGCGAATGCCCGAAGCCCGCCGCCCGCCTCGATGACGGTATTGACGCGACCGACGACCTCCGCATCTGCGCCTGGGATGCCCTCGAACTTTACGCCCCACTCACCATCTTCGGAGCGACCGAAGCGGGCCCACACGGTCTTGTCGGCCACGTTGTCGGCATCGATGTCGATGTGGACGCCATAGAGCACCGCGCTGTCGTAGGTGCCCTCGCTCCCTGGGATATCGCCCCCCGCGAACGCGATCGCGGCGATCATCCGCGTGCCGCCGTCGTGCCACGCGAAAAAGTCGGTGATATCCGCCGCAGCATCGGCCGCGGTCAGCGGCGCCTCGGAGTGGTCGGCCGCCTGTGCGTCTGTGCGCCCGAGCGCCAACGCGGTTGTGCCGAGCACCACCGTGGCCAGCACCGTTCTTGTCTGCGCCTTCATCTGTGCGTCCCTCCTCCGCCCGATCGTCAGTCGTGCGCCATAGGCCATCGCTGGCGTAGCTCCGCGAGTGTAGCGGTTTCCAGCCACCGCGATCGGTGGGGGACCATACGTACTGCGATCAACCCAAAACCGCTAAAGCGCGCAACCGCTCGCGCAGTACACCCTGCCCGTGGGGCCCAGCCCGGCCCACGACCAGCCACGACCAGCCCGACGTGGGCCCCTGCCCCACGCTCGGGCCGCTCTATCGCCGTCGGATGGTCCCCCGCCCCAGCTTGAACGAGTACATCCCGTTGATCGGGTCGGTCGTGGCGCTCACGACGTTGTTGGCCGCCGACGAGACCTGTCCCCCGTAGTTGAAGTACGCAAAGGTCACCCCGGGCAACACGCGATCGGACACCGCCGCAACCGCGAAGAACCGACCGCCCTGCCCCTGGATCGGCGCGGGCCCCGAGTCCCCCACCGTGTCGTTCCGAACTTCAATGGGATCGCCGTCACGAAGGCCGAGCCGCTCGGCATCGGTCGGGCTTATCTCCAAGCGGTGCTCTTGGAGCTGCTCCCGACGATGCCCGATCCGACGATCTTCGATCATCGCGCTCCACGTTCGGGAGTCGCGACCATTGAGCACCCACAGCTCATCCGCCCGCGGCGCCAAGAACTCCTGACGATCCGCGACGTCATCCCAAGAGCCACGAGCAAAGATCGCCTTCCCCGACGAGGTCGAAAACCCGCCACGGCCGCCCGACGACGACATGAACTCGTCGGCATCGTGGTAGCGAGCCGTCTCCCTCAGCTCGCCATCCTCCAAATAAAGCGGACCTTGGTAGCCCTCCGTACCGCGCTCCGCGAGGAGCGAACGCAGCGGGCGTCCCTGCCTTTGCGCCTCGTCGGCCAGCGCCCCATACGCCTGGGCTCCGCCCGAGACCGCGGCCGCTTCTTCGAGCACCTCATCGCTCGTCCGCCACGCGAACCCTCCGTAGCCCATGGCGGTAGCGATGCTCCCCACGATCGCCCAGTCCGATCGCGCCTCCCCTGGAGCGTCGCAGACCTTGGCGTAGTTCCGTACGCGTCGCTCGCCTTGCATCCGACAGAACGAATCCTCACCCCACGACGCAGCGGGCAGCACCACATCCGCAAGCTCCGTCAGGCCTCCGTCATGCGGGTAAATATCCTGCTGCACGAGCACCATGCCGCCCTCATCGGCGCGCGCGGTCAGCCGAGCGACAACCCGGTCGACGTCGAGGCCCCCGTCGCGACCCGCGGGGAAGGCGTCGGACTCGTCGAGCTGCGACCCCACGCGAGTCAACGAACGCATCCGCTCGAACAACAAGCTCGCCGACGCCGCGCCGCCCCCCGACCACGTGCATCCGATCGCCCACGCCATGCGAAGGTTCCCTTCGATCACCCAGCGGTCGAGGTTCAATCCCGCGGGCTCCCCCTCCAGGGTATCGGGCGACTTTTCCAGCGGGTAGCGAGCCGCACGCATCATTCCGCGTTGATGCCCCCCTCCGCGGGAGATCATGCGGCCCGGCCGATTCCCCGCCCCCACGAGCAATCCAAGGCTGACCAAGGAAGCGCTGTTGGGAAAGTTGTGTGACCAGTAGTTGCCCTTCTCCAACATCAGCGACGCTCGCGGTCTTCGGGTGACCCCCTCCGTGTCCGTGCGCGGCTGCGCGAGCAATGCCGCCGCCGCCTCGATCTTCTGCGCAGGCACGCCCGTCACAGACTCCGCCGCGGCCAGCGAGTAGCGCTCATCTTCTTCGATCATCGAGCGCCAGTCCTCGAACGTCATGCCGTAGGCGGCCCGCCGCGTGTTGGACTCCGCCTCGGTCGCGAGCTCCTCCTCGGTGACCGTGAACGCCTCGATGAACTGCGAGTCGTGCCAGCCTCGCTCGAGGATGACCCGGGCGATCGCATTGTTCAGCACCGTGTCCGTACCCGGCCGAAGCTGGAGGTGCAGCCCGCCACGTTCCTCGGCCCACTGCGCGGCGATGTCTCGGCGCGGGTTGATCACGATCAGCGCTTTTTGGGGCCGCCCCTCGTCGTCGACCAACGCGGTCGCGCCGTTGCCCGGGATCTGTGAGACCCACCCCGAAAACAGCACCCCGCGCGCCTCGTACACGGCAACCCCCGAGAGCAAGACCACATCGGCATGAGCCCAGTCGGGATAGCTCGCACTGAACGCATCGACGCCCGCCACCGACAAGCCCGGGGTCGATGACCCCGTTCTCGGCTGATCGTGCGGAGCCCAGCACGGTGTCTGCACCGCCTCGAACGCAAGCTTCGTGATCGCGTACGTGTTCTCATAAAACTGATACGAGTACGTCTTCATCCCCCAGGCGCTCTCGCCGTGGGTATCGATCACGTGGCGTCCGACCTTTGCGACGATCTCAATCGCCTCCTCCCACTCGATCTCCACGAGCTCGTCCCCCACGCGTAGCAGTGGACGCAGCAGGCGATCGGCCTTATCGGGGTCCGCCGACGAGTACAGCCTTCGTGCCAGCGAGCCACCGAGCGTGTGGTCACCTCCGATGTTCACAACGCGGGCCTCCCAGTCGGGCAGCACGACAACGTGGTGAGGAACGCCCTCCACATTGACGACGTTGTGCATGTTGGGCGAGATCCACGGCATCGATGGCAAGCGGGTGGGAAAGTCGAGCCCGAGCGCATTGTCGGTGGCCGACAGACCGCCGGGTTCAGCATCGAGCGGCCAGCGAAAGATCCGATAGCCACAGCCAACGATGCAAAAAGCACAAGCCGAGGTGAGTTCCTCGGCTCCGAGCGGCGGAATTATCCAACGAGGATCGTCGCTAGCCGCGTGCGCATCACGGCGCTGCGCAAGGGGAGCCAAGGCAGCGCCACCAAGGGCAAGCTTCGCGAAGCGACGACGAGCAAGTCCTCCACTACGGCCACGCGCCGAACCATCCCCGCTCATCGCCCACCCCGATCTTCATCCGGCCCGTCCGCGCCCGGGTGCGCGTAGTCTTCGGTGAGCGGCGCCCCATAACATAGCCGTGCGCTTCTGAGCGCGAACACCTCATCATCGACGATCTCGAGCTCGATGCGAGGGAGGTTGGAGGATGCACGTCCGTAGACCATGCGACCGTCGTTGCGTAGATCGAACATGCTCTGATGGCAGCTGCACGGACCAAATGTACCCATGTTGGAATCAGCCGCGGAGAGTCCGAGCGGACATCCCATGTGCGGACATATGGACGAGAACGCGACAATAGAGCTATCGGGTCCAACTCCCATCATCGCGGGGCCACCGAGCTGCACAACAAAGCAGGGCCCAACATCCGGGAGTTCGAAACCGATGGCTTGCCCCGCGCGCAGCTCGTCGAGCGTCGCGACAAGGACCCGCCGCGGGGCCCCACCATCGTCTCCACGGCATCCAGCCGCCTCGGCGACGAACCCAAGCGCCACAACACCGCCGAGCTTCCGACGGGAGATCACAGGCAGACGAACTTCTTTATCCACAAGACGATTCTTCATCGATCTGGAGCATCCTCGCGCAAGAGCGCACTATCGCTACCCACAGTCACGACACGCCCAATACACGCGAGTACGCAACTGCCACTGGCAGCAATTGATCAATCCACGGCACGCACCGCATTTAATCAGTCGCCGAACAACAACCCTACAAATTCACACTCTAGTCACATTCGCAGATCATTGTGATGGTTTCGGATCCGCAGGCGCCACTGAAGACGGCTCGTGACGGAACCGATCACCAGTAGTGCGCAGGCCCAAAGCGACCCTCTCATGCAGGGATTGTCTTACACGCAAAAGACGGTGTGTCAAGACCGTCCCAAGCAACCAGGTGATGCGAACGGAGTCCGAACAACGCTCTATTTCGTGTGCCGTCACGACCGCTTCCCGAACACCGCCCAAAGCCACATGGTTGGCGCAAAGTGGGTGCGTAGCGTCGGCTCGGCGTGCGATGAGCCTGTGGTTCTCCGCTGGTTCGAATTGATATTTCGAAACAGACTAGGTCAATTTGTGGCCACAAACAGACCCAACCCACCACCACCGTGGGCCACATCTGGTCGCCGGCCTACTGGCCGAGTAGGTCGCGACAGGTCGGCGACGTCGGCACGTCCTTGGGCGACGGACGCGTGCGCAGGAGACGGTCCCCGAGGTGCATCGTCACGCCCATCCAGTAGTGCTCGTTCTTGAAGTGGTGAAACCGATGGTGCCGCCACAGCCCGCGATACCAGCGACCGCGGGGTCGGTAGCTGGTGTGGCACAGGTAGTGAATCCACTCGTAGATGAGCCCAATGGTCGCGGCCGCGGCAACGTAGGTGAGCCACAGCGAGAGCGTCTGCACCACCAGCCAGACCACAGCGGCCGCCATCGCAAAGCCAATTAGCGCGCCCCACATCGGGGTGTACCAGTACTCGGGGGTATGCGGCGACTGATGGTGGAGACGGTGCTTGTGCGCGAGATCGGTGTCGATCATGAAGCCCGCGATCTTCCGCGGCCGCCAGTGCAGTACGCCCACGTGAATCACCCACTCGCTAAACGGATGCAGGGTGAGCAACGCGGCGAGCACCACGAGGTCCCAGCCGCCGAAGTGACCTACGATGATCCGCGCGGCCACGGCCACCACGGCCATCGCGGCCATGATCCTGGCCGAGCGCACGTGGGTGAAGATCGAAAACGCCTCGCGAAGCGTGAGCCCAGGGGCCCGTGGATCGAGACTGACTGAGCGGGGCTGCTCCCCCGCGACCGTAGAGCTTCCCGCGTTCATCGTTTGTTTCCTGCACTGCTTTGGGGGGTCACCGACACCGTGTCGGGCTCCGCACCAGGGACGATGATCGCGTCTTGCAGCGCCACCACCAGTTCCAACACACGCCGCGTGCCCTGCTCCATCAGCTCGGCGGCGACGAGCTTGGAGGAGATATCGTCGCCACGCCCGACCGCGTCGGCGATCGCCCGATGCCTTCGCACGTCGCGAATCTCGTCGGCCATGACCTGCACCAAGACCTCGCGGAGCTGGTCGTAGATCTCGCGCAGACTATTGAAGGCCAGCTCGTACGCCAGGTTCCCCGAGCCCCGAACCAAGAGATCCCAAAACCGCAGCGACAGGTCCTGAAGCTTCGGCAGGTCGTCGCACTCGACGGCCACCTCCATGCCCTGCACCAGCTCTTGCAGCGCGGTGAGATCGGGCTCTTCGATCCGCTGGGCACACAATCGGGCGATGTCGGGCGCGAGCGCGGCCCGCATCTCCATCACGCTGCGGGCGACATCCAGGTTCACGGTGCCATCGCGACGCAGGAGCATCTGCGCGAGCAGATCGAGGCCCGCGTTGCGGCGAAAATCGAGAACCTTCGTGCCACCGCCCTGCGAGATGCTGACGAGCCCCGCCTGGGACAGGCGCTTCAGTGCCTCGCGGATCGCGCCGCGATTGACGCCGAGGGTCTCACCGAGCTGGCGCTCCGCGGGGAGGCTGGCACCTGGCCCGAAGCGACCTTCGACGATCTCCCCCGATAACTGGTCGTAAACCTCGTCTGACAGGGTTTTCTTGGCGATACGACGTAGTCCCACAAAACTCTCGATTCGAATATCAGCGTAGTACAGGACCATCTGATGGTCAACTGGTATGACCAATTATCAAGAGGGCCGCGGAATGCTCGGCGCGATGCCATGCTGGCCCGGCTGCGGTCCAGACCGCAGGCCAAGCGCTATGAAGGACCCCCGCCCCCAACCGATCCGTCGCGAAGACTACCGCCCCCCCGCCTACTGGATCGACGAGGTTGATCTCAAGGTCGGGCTGTTCGAGGACTACGCCGAGGTCGAGGCGACGATGAGCGTGCGCCGTGACGCGGATGCCACGAACGATGGGGCGCCCCTCGTGTTGCATGGCCAGCAGCTCGACCTTCGCTCGGTGCAGATCGATGGCGCCACGGTGGACCCGAGCCGCTATCGCGTGGACTCCGACACGCTGACGATCGACGGGGTCCCCGCGAACTTTCAGCTCCGTACCGTCGTGCGTAACGAGCCGCAGAACAACACCGAGCTCACGGGGCTCTATCGCTCGGGGCAGACCTTCTGCACCCAGTGCGAGGCGGAGGGGTTTCGGAGGATCACCTACTTCCTCGACCGACCCGACGTGATGGCGCGCTACACCACCACCATCGAGGCCGACCAAGCGCGCTATCCCGTGCTCTTGTCCAACGGCAATCGCGAGGCCGAAGGTCCGCTCGAGGGCGGGCGCCACTTCGTCCGCTGGCGCGACCCCTTCCCCAAGCCGAGCTACCTGTTCGCCTTGGTCGCCGCCGAGCTCCATCGCCACGCGGGTACCTTCACCACACGCAGCGGCCGAGAGGTTCGCCTGGAGATCTGGGTCGAGCCCCACAACGCCGATGCATGCGAGCACGCCCTGGCGTCGCTGCAAAAATCGATGGCTTGGGACGAGCAGGTCTTCGGCCTCGAGTACGACCTCGACATCTACATGATCGTGGCCGTCAGCGACTTCAACATGGCCGCAATGGAGAACAAGGGGCTCAACATCTTCAACGACAAGTTTGTGCTCGCCCGCCCACAGACCGCCACCGACGATGACTACGAGAACATCGAAGGCGTCATCGCCCACGAGTACTTCCACAACTGGACGGGCAACCGCGTCACCTGCCGCGACTGGTTTCAGCTCACCCTCAAGGAGGGCCTGACCGTCTTTCGCGATGAGCAGTTCAGCGCCGACATGGGCTCCCGCGCGGTCAAGCGCATCATCGATGTGCGGACCTTGCGAACCGCTCAGTTTGCCGAAGACGCCTCTCCCACCGCGCACCCGATTCGTCCCGACTCGTACATCGAGATGAACAACTTCTACACGGTCACCGTGTACAACAAGGGCGCAGAGGTCATCCGCATGCTGCACACCCTGCTCGGCGCCGATGGCTTTCGTCGCGGGATGGACCTCTACTTTGAGCGACACGACGGGCAAGCGGTCACCTGCGACGACTTCGTCGCGGCCATGGCCGATGGCAGCGACACCGATCTGTCCCAGTTTTCCCACTGGTACTCGCAGGTCGGCACGCCCGTGCTCGAAGCCTCGGGCACCTGGGACGAGGCTTCGTCGCGATACACCCTCACCCTGCGCCAGCGCGCCTCCGCGGTGAGCCCCGCCGACGCGCCGCTGCTACAGATCCCCGTGCAGGTCGGACTCGTGGGCAACGATGGCCGCGATCTGCCGCTGCGCACCGACGCCGCCACCCGTGTGCAGAACGATACCGCGCTCGTCGAGCTGCGCACCGCCCAGCAAGACTTCGTTTTCGAGGGGATCACCGAGCGACCCGTGCCTTCGGTCTTGCGCAATTTCTCGGCGCCCGTGCGGCTCGACCTTCGCCGCGACGAAGATGAACTCGCGTTCTTGATGGGCCATGATGCCGATCCCACCAACCGCTGGGATGCCGCGCAGACCTTTGGCCAGAGCATGCTGCTGGCGATGGTCGACAGCCGCGACGGCGGCCGGCCGATGGAAGTCGACCCACGCTTCGTGACCGCGTGGGGACGAATCGCGACCGACCCGGCTCTCGATGGCTCGCTCAAAGCCTTGATGCTCGCGCTCCCCAACGAGCGCGTCTTGGCCCAAGCCATGCCCACCGTCGATGTCGAGGGCATTCACGCCGCCCGTACGCATGTGCTCAGCGCGTTGGCAGCCGCCCACCGCGATGCCCTGCGTGCCATCTACGACGCGTCTGCGCAGGCACGCTACCGCTGGGATCGCGAGGCCGTCGCCACTCGCCGCATCCGCAACGCGGCCCTCGGCTTGCTCGGCCACCACCCCGACAGCGCCGCAAAGAAGGACGCCGCGACCCGAGCACGCGCACAGTTCGACGGCGCCGACAATATGACCGATGCCGAGGCCGCGCTGTACTGCCTTATCGAGGCAGGCGGCGAGACCCGCGAGCAAGCGCTCGCCGATTTCTACGCCAAGTGGAAGGACTCACCGCTCGTCCTCGACAAATGGTTCACCGCGCAAGCGCTCTCGAGCGTGCCCGACACGCTTGACCGCGTGATCGCCCTGACCCGCCACGCCGCCTTCAACCTCAAGAACCCCAACCGCGCGCGCTCGCTGCTCGGTGCGTTCTCCGTGCGCAACCAGGCCCAATTTCACGCCGCCGATGGCCGTGGCTACGCCCTCCTCGGCGACCATGTGCTCAAGCTCGACACCCTCAACCCGCAGGCCGCCGCGCGGCTTATCGCCCCACTTGGGCACTGGCAGCGCTTCGACTCGGGCCGTCGCGAGCTCATGCGCGCAGAGCTAAGCCGCATCGTGGGGCAAGAAGGCCTCTCGAGCGATGTGTTCGAACTGGCGAGCAAGGCGCTCGGAGCCTAGCAGGTCATCGGAGAAGTCCCGTGGGTACTGAACGCGGCCATCGGCGTCGAGGGCAAGGCGCCGAAACGAAGGC
>WURV02035456.1:0-22594 GCA_011762755.2 Epimenia babai | reverse complement strand
AAATGAGTATTAATGTACATAAAAAAACAAAACAGAATGCTGACTCAGTGTAAAGTTGAAACATATGCATATAAGTAGCATAAAAAACGTTCTGTTATAAATACCTCCTTTACCCGGAATTAACTATTGCGCTATTAATCGCATAATATGATTTCACTGGTTTAGTACGTAGTACACTTTAATGAATATAATATAATAAAAGCGAAATACTTCATATGACACAATAAAAAAAAATAGGCATGAGTAATCTGTAACAATGGGACAAGTAACAGGTTCATAATTCGAGTAGGAGACTGGTAGTAGAAACAGCCATCACTGCATGGATATTGGTTCAGTGTGCAAATTCATTCTGTGTGGATGTGCAAATGCTGTATGTACAAGAAATACCTAATAATTAGTTATTATAATAAAATATTAAACATTAAGCTAGGAGATTAAAATATGAAATTTTTGTACCAATTATGGTAAATACCATAAAAATGCACATTCTACCCGACATATATGTGTGAAAAAATGCCCTGTATCATGTATGCGAGAAAATAGGCGATATACACAGAATTCCATAATATATAAGTGAAAGGTTAGAAATAAGCCTCTCTTTATATCCATTATCGGTTGCACTTTTATGGCATTTTGACAGATTCCCTATGTTGTGATAAAGTTTACCATATAAAGTATTATACTATGTAGATCTTCATTTTATTATCGGTTGCACTTTTATGGCATTTTGACAGATTCACTATGTTGTGATAAAGTTTACCATATAAAGTATTATACTATGTAGATCTTCATTTTATTAATCGCCTAGCAAACAACTTTTGACACTGTAACTGCAGACAACAATTATCGAAACTGACATTTTACCACATTTGTCAAGCATGAAGTATTTTATGATACTGGTTATGACGAAGTTTTAACAAGAAATAGCGTGCTTGTCATCTGAGCATATAGATGAAGATTTTGCGAATCAAACAGTAAATGTGTTTTATCTGCTGGTGTGTCTTAGGTCGTGGGTTTTAAAGATAGTCAGGTGATCTTGGTATGAGGGTTTTTCGATGCGAAAATCTTCACAGATCTGTCATTGGTATGCCATCCTGAAAAAAGAAAATATTTGGAGTTCACATGAATAGTTGGGATTGTCAGGTCGGGGTCAGGATGTACGGTAACTGTAAGATGTGAATTGGCAACATTTAAGTTTTTAATTTTTTTTACATTTTTAAGCCGTTAAAAATAAATTTGCGTAGCAAACTAAGTTTAGTGCGTTCAGATAGTCAAAACAATGTGAATTTGTATGACTAAAATAACGATCTGATTTTCATATGATTATATTTTCATCGATTATCCCATTATTAAAAATATTTACAATCAATCAAATTTATTTGATTACTGTGTGGTGTACCTAATGCAAAAAACCTTACAATGTGAGTCATCATCCAGAGTTAATGGGTAATTTTATACATTTACTCCACCCTATATTAAAACTTTTGTTATAAATACTAAAAGTAAGCACATACATTGCTCTACCACGCAATGGTGTGGGATGTGAGAGTGGGGTTGGTGTTAGGGATGACGTGAATCTATAAAGACCAGTGTTAGGGTTACGGATTACAAAGAATTGTGTTAATCAGTCTAGAGATTATGTTCTAGTATGTTCTATAAGACCAACATTCATTATGTTAGCTGCTACATAAAAGATCATGAGGTTATCTCGTACTTTGAGGTAACACACACTGAGACACAAACAGTATTATGTCAATCTTCAATTTATTGATTGCAACTCTGAAATTAGATGAAATATATATAATTTAATTCCAAAGTCTACATTAAGCTATATAGGGATGTTACCTGGTTTGTATATGTTTCTCCAGTTATACGACCAGTTGGTGACTCAGAATTCTGACTTATCGAATTCCCCTCGTCATTACAATAACTCTTGTTATCATAAGCATGGCTTTCTGTAAATACGCAAACCAAGACCAAGCAATTTTAACCTTGAATATTGAGAAATATGCTAGTGCCAAACTATCAATAAACAAACAGAAGTATTTATATCCTATTTATATTCAACTAAATAATATATTTCTACCATCAAATATGAGGTAACGTTGAATAAAAAGTTAAAGCATTCTCTCTAAGCACAGAGCAATTCACCTGTGTGATGGCACATATTTCAGAAGTGATTGCTAATAATGCATATTATACAAATGTCACTCACTCGAAGATAATGGTGAGGGGTCTCCACATGGCTCGATCATTGGCTTATCCTTGCCATCCTCAATTTCGTTTGAAAAGGCCATGGGATCATGTGTTTTAATGCAAGTGTGTGCACAATCAGTTTTACCCGTGAAATTTGGTGCTGTACCAAACTTATTAAATGGCTCATCAAGGTAATTCTGATAGATCATAGTGCATGTTTTCTTGGGGCATAAATCATTGGTGACTATTTGTTGCGATGGGATGTTTGATTTGAGTATCGCTGCATTATTAGTGAAACTAGTTGATGGCATATTGATCGAAGGATGACTTTGCACGCCAGTTTCAGCAATGTCTGAAAGCAGAATTTTGTACTAATTATTAACTCAAAAAAACCACTGGAATACGGATTTAATTCCACAAAATTTATCATCCACAGTATCATATTAAGGCAGCAAGAATCCAAGGATGACACTTTCAGTGATCACATGTTTTTGCATAGTTACCATGATTCATCAGGCACTGTAGGATTATACACAGCTGAATAAAGCATAACTATCAAATTAGTTCATCTATATAATAGATCGAGAGGATGTGCTCAATCATCCTCCACCAGACGAGACCCCAGTTGAAGTCTGGAGACCCTCTCAACATCAATACATGCGAGATCACCGAGACCGAGAAAATGCTGAAAAAAGGTGGACGTGACATCATCAACCAGCTCCACCACTTGCTAAACTAGATCAGAGCATCGGAGGAAATATCAGAGGACTTTTCCCAGTGAGGCAAGTCGTAAGGTATCACCTGTCTGTCCATCCCCAGCAAAGTCCTCACGTAGTCATCTTCAACAAGATGAAAGACGCTCTTGACAAGACACTCCAAGACAAACTAACTGGCTTTGAGAAAGACCGGTCGAGAAGAGAGAGTGAAAATGGGTCGGCCACACCTTGGTGGGGTAAAAGAGAGGACGCTACATGCAAACCTGGAGAAGCCTCGTTTGTGAGCTAAAAACCTCGGGTCTGACACGAAAGGAAGCAAAGACTTGTGCCAGATAGAGAGAAGTAGGAAACAGAGGCCCTATGCTCCTTAAGGAGAAAAGAAAGTTGAAGAAGAGGAAGTCTCTATGATAGGCGTCAACCTTGATTCCTTATGTAATTACTCATTAGACCAACATGGCTACTCATGTACTGATATTAAGCAAGGTACGTACCGTCATATCTATACTATACAAGTTGATGTCGATGGTTGGAGACACCAACTAGCCCTAATCTCTAACCACATACCGTTAATAAATCCTCTTTCTGTTAAAACATTCCCAAGTAGCTCCCGGTCTACTGGATAACCATACAAGTGTGTACATATCCGTATTACTAACTAGGTAGCGACCGAGAGGTACTGTCATCACATGACGTTAGCTGCATGACAAATGACTCCAATCTTTTGATCTCATTCTGAGGAAATAGTATCCATAATAACGAGTGCACTGGTTAACCTACACACTTTACCAAAAAAAAAACAAAGGTAATAATTTTTCAGGTTTTTTTGCCCACAAAATGTAGAAAACAAATATATAACTAGATATCTGGGGGAAGCAGTTAGTCGAGTGGTAAAAGGATAGGACTCAGTAACTGAAAGGTCACGGATTCGAAAACGCCCACCGGTCAACTTTCAGCAATAACCCTCAGCAAGTCATTTATCCCCGATTACTGGAGTAAACCTGTCGCCAAAATGGGTAGATGCTTGATATTATCCTTGGCGGGGTCATATGCGAGTGTCACAGGTATTGTATATGCGCTGAATAGCTACCAAGAACATTTCATTGTAAACCACATCTGAGAGTCTTTTTTGGCTGATACTTGCACTCTATAAATATTACACTTAACCTTTACTAAATATCATACCTATCGTATTGGTATCTATTACAGTTTTGTACCAGAATTGTAAGAAATAGCACACTTCTGATATAGCATAAACACCTATATTATGCTATATCTATATTCCTATCTTAATATATTCAATGTAATGTACGGTAATATGACCTTTATTCATATTCAATCAGCAGTGGCACCATTAATGTTATCAAGATTCAGGAAAAGTCTTTCAAGCTTAAGCTAATACTGCCTGATGGGATGTAATCCTGGCAATCACATTTGATGGAATTCTCGGTAACAATGGCAAATTGCCTCCCTTCCCATCCATCCTATTGTATTTACATAACTTCTTTCTTAACTATTTCCAAGAAGCATTATGTCCCTTTATCGACAATTCAATCAATTCCTGTATAATGTCAATATAAGGCTTCGCGCGATATCCATTATCCCTCTTCTGCAATTTCCACCAGTTTAAGTGCCTTTTCACTCAGTCATATCACATTGACGTAGCAATATGGCCGTCGTTTCAATCGTCACTTTATCAAATCTGCAATTTGTCTCAGCAAATGGATAGAGTTTGTTCTCTCCTTGCTAATAACTTGTCCTATACCATCTTGGTATTTGTCGAAAAAAATCTACATTTTCTCGCTCTGCACCATGTTCATCATGCTATTTAAAATCATTACCTTTTCGTTACATAATGTAAACGGACATGTATTTGACAGATCATCATACCACATCGATACATCACATATAGTAAACGCACTATTAGCATAAAAGGATGTCGTTATTTGGTTTGGCTGATGTAACACAGGACTGTAGAATTAATAATAATAATACATGTACTTTAGAGTACTCCTTGGTAATACTGAAGTACGATAGAAGACACTTTACAATAATTGATACAATCCGTAGACTACGATACACTATGTACTTTAGAATCCAGAAATATAAATACACATGTATCATGAAAACATCACAATTAATACAAAAATACATACTGATGCACATAAGATGTTAGGAGAAACATTCAATGATGGAGAGGGGAAATCCCACATGCAATGTATGGATGAAATATTGTAATATGGCATTGTAACAGAATAAATACAAATAAATGTGAATATGTGTAAATAAAATGAGTTACATACATACGTACATTTTGACTTTCCAATTTGAAATGTAAAATGCGATTCGTTTCTTCAGACTTCCTTTTTGCAAGCTCATATTTCACCATGACATCATTAATTGATTGTTTGTACAACATTGCTTGAACTGCAAATTACAATCGGTAATTAAAGTAATCCTCATCATCTAAACACTTTCAACACTTTATTGACTAACCAAGGTAATGATTAATCCCGCTTTTGTAGATGTATGAAAATCTGTCTTAATTAAAACTTAGTTAGTCAATAATGTGTTACTTTTACCTTTCATATTATAGGATATAGTGAACAAAGCAATGGTAATGGTAATTTATTTATAAAACACAAAAATTAGAAAAGTATCTCAATTGTGCTGTACAGCAAAAATAAACGCAAAAAACGCTAAAATAAACATAGTGGTAACAGCACTCAAATTACTGTTTAGAGACACTGGTAAATAGATGAGTTCTTAGATTTCGCTTAAAAATTGGTTGGAAGTGAGTTAGATGCATGCAGCGTTAGTAGAAGATTGTTTGATAACCTAGGAACAATGCTCATAAAGCACCTATGATTAGAAATTACTAATCTAAAATTGAACACCCTAGCTAGTCTCCTGATCTTAACTGTCTACGTGGCTGATAAAATGATACAAGTGTATTAATGCAAGGTGGGGCAAGATCATGCAGTGCCATAAACATAGAGACAAGAACTTTAAACTAAATACGTGTTGTTATCGGTAACCAAAGAAGGGATTGTAACAAAGGGGTAATGTGACAGCTTCTACGCTCTTGCATCACTATGCGAACAGCAGCATTCTGAACTCGCTGAAGTTTATTAAGCCAGATATTAGGACAACCTAAGTGAATTCCAATAATCAATACGTGAAGTAACAAGACTGTGCATAATAGAGGCAGCAATAGTCCGGGTGATGCAAGGCCTGATACGTTTGATATAACGTATATCCATGAAACATGTTTTTATCAAGCTGCTAATGTGAGATTGAAATGACAGCCTATTATCGAAAATCACACACAGGTTTTTGACAGATACTCCGACTGAAACCGATAATACCCACATCTGTCAAGGAAATTGAGGCTTACAGAAATTACATAACAGCCTTTATTAATCTGTCAATATAAAAACATAGATACCTAATCCCTTACCCAATGATATTTTTAAACCAACAGTTGAACAGAACTCACTGTTGCATATTTGGGGTATCTTCCATAACCGAAGAACAATCAGATATGTGGCCGCCTCACAGTAAATGCAAACGCGAGTTTCGGGTGTGTACACCAGTTCCAAGATGAATGACACAATAACCACTACTGAGTCAAATAACTGAAATGACAGAGCACAACATAGATATTGTGGTTGTCTGATTAAACAATGATGATAAATGTCAAGAATGCGTAAAAAGGTCCGATTGAATTAACCCCAAGAAAAGCTATAGAAAGAAGAGAAAATGAACTAAGTTTAGTTTTTGACTAACCTAAAGACTACTAGATGCTTTAAAGATACTTCACTATGATATACACTAATAGCCTACATAGTGCAGATACCAATGGCATGTATAACACAGACGGCAGACAGCCATATCACACAAAATCAGACACCCACGTCATACATTAACATAATACTGACCCAAAATATATAGTACAAAATACGCTCTTCAAATACTACGTATATCGTAATAGTAAAAGATATTTTCTCAATATCCGATCATTTATCATTACAACCTGCTTTATTTGCTATGGTTACTGTTTCAATACTACTAGAGGTTGTGCAAAAGTAGAACATAGAGAGACAATATGTGAAATATTTCTGACTCACATTCCACTTGTATTTCACGAAATGTTTGCCATTCAGGCAAGCCCTAAGAAATATCTGCAAAACAAAACATTCCAAAAATGACATCATCTAACCAAATCATTTTGTAATTGCTGTAGTGGTCACTGAGGGATTTAATAAACATATATAAAAACACAAAGAAGTAGCATTATACTCTGATGCAAAAATTCATATGACAAATAATGTTTTTATATTCAAAATGTTGTGCCTTCTGATATCCCCGCCCCTCCTACCTACAGTGAGGCATAGCAATGTTAGCACTTTTAATACCAATGCCATGGATCACGACTCAAAACTCACTGTAATTTCATACAACATAACTTATTAGTAATACTTACTTCAAGTACAAAAAATGAGACTATAGAAACACTCATGTAATGGACAATCTTTGTGACTTTTTTCAATGTTCGATTCATGCCACTAACTGTATCAGCGAAATCATCCGATGATTGCGTGATGTTTTCGCAGATTATATCGCTGTTATCGCTGTTATCGTTCTTCGAGGGATAACATCGTGACTTATTTGTGTCAGTCTGGTTTTCACCGATCGATACAATATCTGCCAGTTTTGTGCTTGTATTGTGGACGGATATCAGAATTGTACTATTGGAGTGATATATGGGAGATATTGTCGTTGTTGAGTCCATGCTTTGCGTAACTGCGGGTGCATCTCCCATCATTACTGGCAACTTCCTGTATGGATCTGAAATCATACTATTCACCTTTACCAACAGTTGTAAATAAGAAAATAAGTGTTTGCCACGAATTTTTCTGAATCTATAGAAATAAAATGAAAGAGGAGCATGGAAGAGATTTTTTTAACACCTACCGCACTAAATAATGTAGAATAAAAGTACCACAATGTAACAAATGTTTCAAAATACATAAGAAGGCAATCACAATGTAACCAAAAAAAATACGAGAAGGTAACAAAAACTACCAAAATGTAGGAAAAGGTTCCAGGAGCCAGAATGTAGTAACAATTACTAAAATGCAATGAAACGTACTAGAAAGTAGCAAGATATGACCAGAAGGTGGCAGAAATATACCATAAAGTAGCAGAACTATCACAATGTAGCCAAACTATACCAGAATATGGCAAAAATAAATCAGAACATTGTAAAAATATATCAGGACATTGTAAAAATATACCAGCAAATGGTAAAAATATACCAGAACATTGCAAAAATACACCAGAACATAGCTAAAAAGAACAGAACCGAAATATTAGTCAATTAAAATGGGTCAACACGTAATATCATCTTGCATGGGTGATATGCAAGTGTCAAAGTTATTTTATATCTGTCATAAACATTCACTGTAAACCACATCTGAGAGACTTTATGTACTGATACTTGTTCTACAAATGTTTTACCTCACTTTTCCTACCTTTTTGCTCCACAAAACTTACCTAGCTTACTAATACTCTACCTGATAACTTACATATCCAAAACATATAGAGAGAAGCCGATCAACTTCAAAACATGCTAAAGATCTTATTTTGATCTACAAAATCAAATTGTATTCACAATTGGTACTATCACTGAAAATATTTCTATACATATTCTCCCTTGATGTATGCATTCTATTTGTATTCTTTGTGGTAGCTGGATCTCTTTGAGTATATTATGTGTGCGCTGTGACTGCAATCCCTGTCTGGTCATTGCTGATGATGTAATATTAGGTCATTTTACGGATCATTCACAACATATTTCACTAGATAGTTGAAGACATGCACCTGTGACTGCAATCTCCGTCTGTTCATTACTGATGATGCAATATTAGATCATTTTATGGATCTTTCACAACACATTTCACTAGATAGTTGATGATATATACTCGGTATCATTGAAAGCCAAATAAATGGCTCAGTTCATCTATTAATATATGTCTGCTCATGATTTCGTGACAGAAGGATATGATCATGCAATGTTAAACAAATTAATGGGAGCCACACCCTTATTGCACGGGTAATTGATCCAGTTTTCTCATAGCTGTACACTTTGAGTTGGCACACACAAAATGGAAGCATACACAATGTCTGCATTAAACAATCAATAATTATCTATTAGCGAAAGTGATAAAAAATTCATGTGGTGAATCACACGAAGTACTAGAAAAGGCATCCTAATACTTGTCGAAAACTCTTGCACACTCCTTCAGTGAGTGACAATATTCTAAAGATGATCATGATCATGCAAGTTTTCATACATATAAAAATATGAAAGTCAAGTGTGACATTTACATAGTGCACTTATAAGCGCCTTGAACCCTTGGCAGCCTGTCAAATGACAGTTTACAACATTTTACTGGGGCAGACTGCTCTATAACAGCTGTAGCAAGCACCTCACAAGTTTACGTATCAGGTATACTTCATCAGAAGCTATCGGGTATACTTCATCAGATACTATCAAGTATACTTCATCAGATGCTATCAGGTATACTTCATCGGATGCTATCAGGTATACTTCATCAGATACTATCGAGTATACTTCATCAAAAGCTATCAGGTATACTTTATTGGATGCTATCAGGTATCCTTCATCAGAAGATACTATCAGGTATACTTCATCAGATGCTATCAGGTATCCTTCATCAGATAGTATCAGGTATACTTCATCAGATGCTATCAGGTTACTTCATCAGATGCTATTAGGTATACTTCATCAGACGCCATGAAGTATACTTCATCAGATGCTATCAAGTATACTTCATCAGATACTATCAAGTATACTTCATCAGATGCTATCAGGTATACTTCATCAGAAGCTATTGGGTATACTTCATCAAAAGCTATTAGGTATACTTCATCAGATGCTATCAAGTATACTTCATTAGATGCTATCAGGTATACTTAATCAGGTGCTATCAGGTATACTTCATCAGATGCTATCAGGTATACTTCATCAGATGCTATCAGCTATACTTCACCAGATGCAATTAAGTATACTTCATAAGGTGCTATCAGCTACACTTCATCAGATGCTATCAGCTACACTTCATCAGAAGCTATCAACTATACTTCATCAGATGCTATTAGTCGGTCAGTTGAAGTGCAGTACACATTATATACAAGACTTTAATCAGATAGTCACTACAAAGAAGTGAATAAGTGTAGTAAAACTTAATAATAGAATGTTATATTGAGTGAGAGTATAAGATAATATTCGTAAATATAAAATCATTATAAAAGTGCAAATTCATTTGGCAAAATTATCGTTGTGGTTTATTTGCTAAGTTCTCCCTTCTCTGTAAAGTCTGGCCCGACATCCTCGAAACCAGGCAACAATGTTAGCATTGTCATGAAATATATTAGACATTACATTCAATCAATACACATACGCAAACATCTCTCAGACAACACGGCAATATGAACATAGAACAGCAGCTTTCGATGTATGAAGACAAATGCTGAGCAAATACAGATTAATGTGACACTGCATGACATTTTAGTTACCACAAAGCTGACACGCAAAATCCACATATTAATAACCTTATATAATATAAATAAAAAATATCGACAATATATTCACATAACGCAAATCCCTGAAATTTATATTCTATAAATTTATTATCGCTTATTATGATTCTTTTTACAGTTTATAAATGTTATTTTAAATCCTGATTCGTACAAATGTCACCCACGAGATGACATTCAGTTGCTGGGCTCTCGACCTACATGATTAAATACTACGCAATACATTCCTAGTTATATCATAGCCTACACAACAGGCGTGTTGATGATGCTAATTGAATATAGAAATTGATTGGTACATTCTCTTTGATGTTTTTAAACCATAAGTCCAATTATAAATGTATACAGTAATCGGATCATCACATGTTCAATTTTCTATTTACATTGAATTAGTGTAAATACTGCAAAGAGTTTGTATGCTTGGGCTACACTGTCACATACAATTCTCTTTACACTGCAGTGTCAGTAAATTTGTCCACAGGATAATTCTCTATATAATTTTAATTTACTGCAATAATAATAATAATAATAATAATAATAGTAAATGGTATTAGATATTGTATAGCACACATTATCAATGTTTTATAGAATTCAATAATGATGTCCTTCATATCATTCACATTTATAAAGAAATATATAATTGTTCGAAATATTTATTTAGGAACTTACAAAAATTAAGCACATAAATATAATATGAAATGATGTATTTTTGGTTGAGATCCAAATTTGTTTAAGCGCGTAATTTACATAGTTCAATTGGGTGCTAAGAGGTTTCAGGTATAAGCTGCTGAAAAGAACATCCCATTGCCTATCAACATTGCACATCATTCAAAATTCTTTCAATTGTCACCCCAAAAAGGAAAGTTGCAAAAATTCACATGAATAAATTCATGTTTTTTTTTTCAATAATAGTACAGAAATAAAAAAGTCAACTCAGATGGCATCTGACATTTATAGTAAAAGCGAAAAAACAGCTATTAGTAGCGTAATATGTAAACACGTCATCCTGACAACAGCTATTTGGTGCGTGGAATAAAATTCGATAAATAAATCAATAGTGCGTAAGCTACATCGTGACAAACGCTGCAATCATGAGGGGATGAGATCTCATTATCAGAGTAAAAATAGCGATACATCATTAATTCACCATGGCTCAGTATGTATGTACAAATGGGCATGGCATCTTAATGGATTAATCTGTTGAACGGGTCACCATTGGTGGCTTACTGAGCTAACATATACCATGGTTCATGGGCTGGTATCGAATGTGGGAATGGGCGATTCAAATCCACAAGCTATGCTAGAGTGCCATACAGTGCAGTATATAAACAACCGCTCATCACAACATCTTCAATAACAATGATATTGCGTGCGGTAACCTTTTAAATATTTCAACGGTGATATTGGTATGGCAACCTCTTGAATATATCAACAGTGAAGTTTGGTGAAAATATATCTCAAATATATCAACAGTAAAACACAGCGATACTATTTTGTACAGTAACCTATTAAATATAGGAAGTAGCAACGCAGATATAATGAGCAGTAACCTCTCAATCCCAGGCAACGCCAGTTTTTCCATTGCATCTTAGTACAAGGTGCTTTTTCGGAATTGCTCTTATCGACTTAGTCATAAGTAAAACTAGGTTATATTTACGGTAACACAGATAAATATGCACTGGGAAAGATTGTGAGAGGTCCGCTACAGAGCTGCTCCCCCAACAATGCTGTAAACGCGATTTGGCAAGTTGGGCAAGTGGCTTTAAAGAGCTTTAAATAGTAAATATCACAACTGTAAAATTTGGTGCAGATAGTAACTTCCTAGAAAATAACAACAGTGATGATGGGGGCGGTAACCTTGATTATATACAAGAACATTGATATTGAGAGCAGTAACCTTGTATGATGTCAATCCTGATGAGGAGCTCAGTCGTAATACAGAGTAAGTCAACAAATATCAGAAAGAGAATAAAATTCTCGAAGCAGAGAGAATCCATGAGTGCTCCCACCTTCCTCATCCGTGACCTGCATCAATACCAAGAGTAGTAAATAGTGGGTGGAGATATATCACAGATATACCAAGAGTAGTAAGTAGTGGTGATATATCACAGATATACCAAGAGTAGTAAAGTAAATAGTAGTAATATGTCACAAACATACCAAGAGTAGTAAATAGTGGTGATATATCACAGACATACCAAGAGTAGTAAATAGTGTTGTTATATCACAGACATGCCAAGAGTAGTAAATAGTGGTGATATATCACAGGCATACCAAGAGTAGTAAATAGTGTTGTTATATCACGGATATACCAAGAGTTGTGAATAGTGGTGATATATCGCAGACATACCAAGAGTAGTTAATAGTGGTGATATATCACAGACATACCAAGAGTAGTTAATAGTGGTGATATATCACAGATATACCAAGAGTAGTAAATAGTGGTGATATATCACAGACATACCAAGAGTAGTAAGTAAATAGTGGTAACATATCACAACCATACCAAGATTAGTAAATAGTGGTGATATATCACAGGCACAACAAGAGTAGTAAGTAATAGTGATATATCACAGAACTATACCAAGATTTGTAACAACTCCTGTCACAATTATAACTGTGCATTCATTTTATGTAAATGGGCGTAGTCAATGTGGTTCTCAGAATAACTGGAGAGAAATGCAAAATCTGTAGCTCTGATGAGACTCGAACCCACGGCCTCCAGATAACCGGTCTGGTACTCTACCCATTAGGCTACAGTAGCAAGCTTTCTGATGCGCATTTAGGTATTTCACACCGTCGTTGAAAATACACTGTTGTCTAAAGTCCATATATCATACCAGCGACATACAAAAACATATCTGTTCTAAATTGATGGGCTGATTTTTGCAGTGTTTTCTATATTATTAAAATGTTGATATGGTGGTCCTCGGAATAATTGTAGAGAAATGCACAGAAAAAATACCTAATTCATTCATTGTTAGACATGAGACTGTACAAATAAAATTAAATTTACAATCCTGGTATCATTTTCTATCATATATGTTTGACATCATTTTATTATGAGAAAGTTAATACCAGTATGGTTTGCTAGACATTTGAGATTAATGTGTGACTTCTATCATACAATATAAAGCAACTATTTGAAATCCTTCATAACGCAGAGTAATATACTTATAAACAAAAAATTTTCAGAAAATTCCAACATATACTTATATCTATTATGGTGACAGCTGGAATATTTGAATGTGTATACACTGATAATTATGATGGTATAGCTACGCAGTAAAAGAAATTACTGTAATGTTTTTACTTGTCTTAAAACTATACGTAATTCTAAGGTGAAATAGAAGTAGTAGTAATAGTAGTAATCAATATTGGATAAAATTACTTGTGGCAATCAATCTTAAAATTCTCGACAAATTTCTTGTGGGCAACAATAATAATAATAGTGCCATTGAAGTGACTGGAAAATATCTAAAAACTACTAACTCGCGTCTGTTGAAGTGGAAACTGTCAATCGCCTTTGCCTTCATGTCGTCGCACCAATTGAGAGGTTAATAATTAAATCATCATCCTCTAGCCTATTTGAAACAACCGTCATGAGTCATCCTATGGCAGCCTATGGTACACAAATTCAAGTTAGCTTGTCTTCACACATCCATATTTAACGCCTAAAGACACTAACAAAGTGAGTGGCAATTACAAACGTAGGAAACTGAACCGGCGCAGTGAACTAGTGCTATCCGTCCACCGATGCACCACCATGACACCCAAGAACCTAAGGGAAATGCAGATATGCTAATGCTATCCCTAACCCTAATTGCAACCCAGATCTCACTAGTACACTGCGCCACTGAACCTAAAACTATGTACACATTCCAAATCCGACATAAAATGATAAAGTGGCATATGTTTAATATTGGATCAGATATATTTATTTATTATTGTAGTTCTCTCATAATTATAACTATCTAATTTAATATTGAAAATACGAGACAAACAATAAACCTTTCAAAAAACATATAGATTTACTAATATTAACCGTGTAATGCCACGTGTTGCATATGTGCAGCAGATATACTATGGTCTGTTAGTCTCCATTCTACAAAAGTTTGATTTAAAAAACTTGTATACCAGTATTCGTATACTATAGTTGCATATTTATAACAAAAAAATACATGATTGCAAACAGTATCACATAGTAATATTTTTTGCAATCTAAAATTATTTTGGGCACTGCAGGGTTAAAAGAATAGGGAATAGCTTACAATACGTAATCTATACATTTATGTTAACTTGTAATATTAATCGGTAAGTAGTTAGAAAATGGCACTTACAAAACACAGTTGTCCACATTATTTTATATTAAATAACCGCGCACGCTCATTGAGTATTAATTGTCTAAATGAAATGCATCGCGGACCCAGAACAACTATGTTATTTCGATCGTATGAAATTAATATTTAATTTATGTGCTGGGGAATGATAAATAAGCAGCACTTTGCGCCATCATGACCTGCCCGAATCGTCACCATGGTGACAAGAATGACTTTTTCCGTTTCTATGGAGTGACATTCCCATTAATTATTTTTGTTTTACCAATTTACGTCACTTACTGAATTCCCACGTAATTATAATAGTACGCCCTTTTTTCCAAGCTATTGATGTCACTTTGGCGAATAGTAGTACATACTTTTATGCAACAAATAATCTCTTCACCACCATGCTAAATAAATAAATAATAATAAAAAAGTTAATACCGCTCTCAGCCATGTATAATATGCTATAAGAACGGTTCACAGTTAAAATGAAGATAAGGTACGATCAGGGAGTTTAGCACAAAACAAGAAAAAGAATAGTAAACAACATCGGTCAGCTAACGTGACTGAGTGAGAAGGTGCTGTTTGAGTCGTTGCTTGAGAAGGGAGAAGACCCGTATGTGTCTAAGCTAAAGGGAGGATTGTTCCATAGAAAAGAACCCGCATAACGAAAACATCGGTTACGAGTAGTTGGAAAGGCGGCATCCGTCGAGAAATAAACACGGTTATGTGCTTTCGGTACACTTCTGCTAGGGGTCTAAAAATCCACACCTACAAGGGAGATAACATGCTACATCACTTCGCCAAACAACGGCTCATGGGGAATAATGGTGTTTTGTATATTTCCTTATTAAGGCCCTTGAACAAATTGAGAAGACTTCGTGTAGATAACTAGTGAATTTGGACGTTATAATATGTCTAAATATGTGATATAAGCCGGTCTACTATGACCACTGACCACCACAAATAACATGTCACTCTATCACTTCCTGACAGGGTATCATTAATCAACATATAAGAATTCCTTTCTAGCTTTCGGGCTCCTTACATTTAATACTGCGGTTATGGATGCTGGTGACACTGTCTCTAATGCCTTAATCACTAGCTGGTAATCTCCCTGCAACTCATCACCCCTTATTGTGGATTATGGGCAGGTGTGAGAAGCGTAAGTTCTCTCTTTTCAGTCAAAACCAGAGGGTGTATGGACAAAGGTTGACTGTCAGTGTCATCCCAGACATGGTAGTTTTCTATACGCGCTATAACACTTCCCCATCATTATAACCCAGTCTAATTCTATTGGATAACCTCGCAGTTACCACCGGTATGGCGTAGTCAGTAATGACAAACACTGGCTTCTCGCAGTACATTTGTACCTAAATATACATCAATGTTTACATTAACAAAAAATCGTTATTGACTACTTATTTCGAGTTCGCTAAAGACTGGGACTATCACAGAATGCTCTTGACTCTTTAGGCATGTACTTGTAGTCATTTGTAGCACTTAGGAATAGGCATAATAAATGTAGATATGTTATATGTAACAATAATCCGTACAGTCCACTCTCCTCTTTCCGTAGTTGTCAACGCAACTTCAAGATACGTATACAATCGCAGTTAGATTGACAGTGTACGGATGCAGACTCAATCTTTACAGACCAGATAATTGCTAGTATCAATACAGTGTAAACAAGACATGACGCAATCTACACATAATTCCCGTATCGATTCAACAAATCTAACTCAGTAATTCTGGATACAATCTGGACTAGAACCAGACAAAACACTATATTTATTGAGACTCCTGATGATAATGATGATAGACAAAACATACAGTTGATACTGTATCGACTACTGATAACAATGACACAGCAATACCTATACACAACATTCCACACTGATAATAATGCAAGAGGATCACGAAGTAATAAATAATACACACCACATGATACAATCAGTATGTAAAGTGATTCGCTATAATTCTACTATAGTCAATTTGTAATTTATAAGTTCAGAGATACCATATTCTTTAATTTTTCTAAGTTAACTTGTAAATTACACTGGTAAAAATAATTTATTTTCCTAAATACACATGACCCTGTATGCAGAATATTTTTGGTAGAGTTTCTCTGCACTAATATTAATACCTAGTCATTATATAAACCACTATTTATAATAGAATCGGACGCGGCCATTCACAATTTATCAGCATGCTGTAAAATCTTTTTGAAGCCGTTGCAACAATTGCATCATGTTTGAAATTGGATTGATATAATGACTACCAAGTGTCAATGAACAACAATGTATTCACAAATCAGCTAAATGTGATCAAACAATGAAATAAATCACCGGCTACTGTATACAGTAATTCAAGATGCATTCAAACCAAAGGTTACCAACCTTTTGTAAACTAGACATTGAATGTTAGAGATGTAGGTAGGATTTATTACTGTATTGTATTTTAGTACTTATTATAGAATGTGGCATACGTTTGAGATGCAGCCTAGTGATATACAAAGCCTGATGAGCAACGTGATATTTACTAGGATATAATGAACTTAAACACAATTATTTCATGTATTGACAGTCGTATTCCCAACAACTGAGTCAGTAAAACAGGTATATTCTCCTTTGGTTGCTGCGTAGCCATGTCGCAAAATATCAAGGCACCTCCGCAAATTCTTGTCTAATGGCAAATGGTTAGCAAGCGATTTTTATTTTGCCACTATTGATGCATTGTAGTATTTTTCCATTTGAAAAGTCCATTGAAAGTATTTAAAGTTCTATATTAGTGTCTCAGCGATTTAAGGATATAAAATAGATTTATTAAATAAGCTATTTAATTTATTTTGAGTTTGACAGTTGACTGAAAGTCTTTTGTTCATTAAACTAACTCTGGAACAGAAAGTTGTAAAACCCTTTGATTGAGAAGTTTGATGGATGTGATAAGCACATACAGAATAACTATTATATTTATGCGAAAAATTTCGTAATTACATATTACATAGAAATATTTTTGAGTGTAAGTGATGGTCGCAAGTTGCATAACAGTCAACAATGGTAACTTTTAAGATTTTTTATTCAGGTATGTCATTACATCTGAAAAAGTATACACCTGTATATCAAATCTTGCATTTATCTCAACCGTAGTCGATAAGATGTTAGCTATTTTATTGGTATGTTTAAGAAACTTTATTAAAATTACAAATTCAGAAGCTTGATAACTAGGTGTTCATTTAGATCGATGAACCTGTCACAGGTATCATGGCAAAATGGACTCCATAGGTTTGGCGCAAAAATTTTATTTGTGATAAAAGCCACTGTAAACAACCAGACAATAAAAAATTTCTCTGGCAATGTAGACAAATTGAATATTAAAAATAATCGTTACATCATTTCATATTAAGAATGTCCTGAGATTATGATTTAAGATCTATAAGCTTACGTAAAACAAATACATCAGACATAGGTAAACTTCCTGAACCAAGAACTACAGGGGATTATCGGTGATTTTTAGTAATTCTAATCTAGTTTTTTTTCTCATAAATTTAGTAATTGTCATGGGATAGATGATAGCTCAATATAGACCATGGCTATCTATTATAAAGCGATCTTTAATGTAAAAAAATGTAGTCATTGGAACTGAAAGCCTCAGTAATATTTTTATTAATAAAGTCATGGGAACACAGTTTCCCCATACTTCCACTATTTGAGATGTGTCTATAATCATTAAACTATTTAACTCATACTATTTTTAAACTGTTGCTAGCATAGTGTTTTACAGTGTGTATTTAGCACCTTTATGATAAAATATGATAATTAACTCTAACGAATGTTATTACAAGTTAACATCTATGTAGCGTTACCCTAAATTACGCCTATTTTATATAAAACTGTGACTTTTGATGACAACTTCAGCTAAATGTGCACCTAAAATTCATTTGTCTTTATCTTTATGGTAGCAGGCATAAAGCAGGCAGAACTTATTATCAACTTTCAAAGTAATCTTCTTGGCGGATCTGAATAATTTGTGTATATAAAACCAGAATAAATCAATGAACAATTACATTTAAAATACCTACTCCCAGTACACAAATTCCTGCAATCTGGCAAAATAATTACGAAAAAATGAAACTAAAAACAAAAAGTGAGGAAAAGTTCATATAAAGTCATTCATCCCTGACAAGAGTCAACGTTTAATACAAATAAAAAATCTGCTAGTTTAATACACACTAAACAATAGTACGAACTGTAATATAAATGTAAAATAAAAGATAAAACACAGCACTATGCTCCTACAAAATATAGCTACATAATGTAACTATGTGGGTACAATCTCAATCTCTGAGAGCATTCACCATCCGTGTCTTCAGTACTTCAACACGTACTGCAGTATGAGGAACGTGTGCATAATGTAATATATATGTAACTCAACTCACTGCATCAAACACTCTTGTAATCAGTGTTAGATGTAAACAGATTCACTGAACAAAACAGTCATCTAATTCATGTTACATGTAAACACATTCACTGAACAAAACAGTCATCTAATTCGTGTGTGATGTGAACAGATTCACTGAACCAAACACTCATATAATTCATGTTACATGTAAACAGATTCACTAAACCAAACATTCATGTTCGATGTAAACTGATTCACTGAACCAAACACTCATGTAATTCATGTTTGATGTAAACAGATTCACTGCAGCAAACACTAATTTAATTAGTTTTAGATGTAAACAGATTCACTGAACCAAACACTTATCTACTTAGTGTTAGATGTAAACACATTCACTGAACAAAACAGCCGTCTAATTCATGTTACATGTAAACAGATTCACTAAAGCAAACACTCATCTAATTCATGTTACATGTAAACAGATTCACTCCAAAACCTCGTCTTTACTCTTCTAATTAGGATTAGTCTAAATAGATTGGCACCCATCTAACTCCGGCTATTTCGTCCATTCATCCAGAAGGCAATTGAATCGGGTATCTCTACTCTTAGTTTCCCTATTACCATTACAGCAGCAAGCTCTCCTAATCAAGTACGGAGATAGTCGTTCATCTGATCGAGCTTAAAACGGAACATTGTGGCTGATGGTTTCTAGAATCAATATTGGAGCCTAGTAAAGCTTTAATGATGACGCTCACATTTCGGTGATGGTAACTGCTGTGACAATCGACCGATATAACCCACTATAGCAGCAAATAAATAAAACCAACATTCACCCCAACACACTAGTGACTAATATCTAAATAGCTAAATAAGGCATTTCCAAAAACGAAAACATTACACATACATCCATATAAAACTGGATGACAGGTCAAATATTACTGGCATGAATTTTGGCACGCTCACTATGAAGTGTATACAAAATTCTGACTCTCAGATAATGCAGAACTATGCGATGAAGACTATATTAATTATTACATCAGCATATATTATATTAGTAGGTAATATAGTAACAAGAGGCCAAAAAGGCCTCAAGACGCTCACCTGAAAAAAAAAGAGAAAAATACGAACAAGAGGCCAAGGCCCTTCATATTAAAACGAGAAGACTACAAGGAGACTGCTTGACATCAAAGAAATGATGTCAAAGAGACCCAACAGTACAAATTACGATACTGAAACAAGGCAAGAGGATAAAGAGACCCAAAAATACCCATTATGATATTGAAAGAAGACAAGAGACCAGAGAGACCCGACAGCACACATTACGATACTGAAGTAGGACAAGAGGCCAAAGAGACCCAACAGTACACATTATGATACTGAAACAAGATATGAGGCCAAAGAGATCCGAAAAACCCATTACGATACTGAAGTAGGACAAGAGGCCAAGAAGATCCGACAATACCCACTACGATACTGAAATAGGACAAGAGGCCAAAGAGATCCGACAATAGCCATTACAACACTGAAACAAGAAAATACAGATTTGTGGAAAAAACCTAGAATGAAATCACATCTAACTGTAAAAATAGAGATGCCCTAAACAAATCTGAATGAGACCTACAAAGACAAAATCTATAAAATGGCGCAGACCTTCGCTCTAAGCAGACATGGAGATATCAGCAGAAGTTACCTCCCCTAGCTGCGATGACAATACCATGGACAAATCTATAAGAGACTAACCCAAGGACAATATCTGCCAAACAGCAGACCTCTGCTAAAGCAGTTCATGAGAAGATTTTTTAAGAAAATGTTAACATCGAACGAACTCAGGTGAGCTAATAAATGGTTAGAATCCTTCCTACCACACTACCAGTCTCTCACAGTAGCATAATCAATAGTGAAGATAACCAGCATTTGGCCCATAAGCGCAGTGTATGTGACCATGAAATGTAAGATCTTGACTGCAGCTTGTTGGACAAGTTTGACAGATGTTTTAAGTCTCTAACTGACATGACACACGAGCATGCTACATAAATCTTTGTGACACACCAGCATGCTACATAAATCTTTGTGACACACCAGCATGCTACATAAATCTTTGTGACACACCAGCATGCTACATAGATCTTTGGGACACACCAGCATGCTACATAAATCTTTGTGACACACCAGCATGCTACATAAATCTTTGGGACACACCAGCATGCTACATAAATCTTTGGGACACACAAGCATGCTACATAAATCTTTGGGACACACCAGCATGCTACATAAATCTTTGTGACACACCAGCATGTTACATAAATCTTTGTGACACACCAGCATGCTACATAAATCTATGTGACACACCAGCATGTTACAAAAATCTGTGACACACCAGCATGCTACATAAATCTATGTGACACACCAGCATGCTACATAAATCTATGTGACAATAGCATATTTACATCAATCTATGGTACATCAGTGTAAGCTACATCAATCTATGGTACATCAGCAAATGCTACATCAATCTATGGTACATCCGTGTATGCTATATCCGCAGTTGGAAATATTTAGCATACATAAAATTCAAACATTTATAATAACCTTTTTGACGAAGAGAATGAGTCATATTCTACTCAACTTTCCAAGCCTTACTCAGTTACAACTAACCTACACCCATAACGAATTGAACATTAATGCTTGTAGAAATATGGATTGAACTCAGAAAACATAAGGCCGGCAGCGGATATGGCATCACCCAATCCGACAGTTTTGATAGGATGTCTACAGACAAGCACTGGGCTGAATACAAAGTAGAAGCCCTCCTGTTCCCACGTGATCACAGGCGATGTCATGTCGAGCTCACGTTCAGTATCGCCCGTAAACAGCGTAAATTTCGCCGGTATTCTCAGCTCTACGTCATCCGATGTTATCTCATCAGTATCGCACGCCTGTCGTCCCGCGATACGCGTTCCCACGGCAACCGATGCCACCAAGTTTTTCCAGGCTGTAGGCCTAACGCCGATGATATGGAACTTGAGTGAGTGGAAGTGAATTCTGGTCAGTCGGTTATCGCGGCGTTTCGTCGAATGACCGTACGTCTTGAGGAGGTAGAGTATCGTATCACTAACTTTGGCGATGACCGGTTGATGTTGGTTGTCCAGCAAGTCAGTGTGCGGACCCTTGACCACTGCCAAGATGGATGCTAGCTCCTGCTCATTAAGACCCAAAGAACTCACCTGTGACAGCACCTGGAAGTACAGTAATACAAATATTAGATATCACAATAATCTCATGTCAGTTTGGAGTGTAGCTTTTCTATGGAAAATTTCCATTACTTTGCATAAAATTATA
>WURV02035345.1:0-22596 GCA_011762755.2 Epimenia babai | reverse complement strand
AGTGCCAAGTTAAAGAGGTTCTAAGATTATTTAAGGTGAAAAAATTTCAAGCGTAGTATGTGATTTGCATATGATTTGACGAATGAGTAAAAATGACCAAAGCTCAAACTTTGGCTGACATGGTTGAGATACGGATGGCAGAGATAATACAATGAATGTGATACTGGCACTGTCTTTTCATTGTAGTGTTTTTTTATGATGCAAATTTATTTTTATTTACGCCTAGTATTACTCAGGTCAGCACGAGACTCCATCAAATCTACTGCTTGATAAGTATTTGGTAGTGGATATTTCATCATTTTCATGTGCCTATGACAGAGCCCGTAGGGTGTCTGTAAGCATTTCAAAGCAGCTGCATGAATGGATGAAGGTCGAGTACCTACTCAGACTTGAAACTAATCCGTTTGTGTTGCGTTAAGCGCATGGACTGGCATTGTAAAGGTCTGGGCATGGCTGGCACAACGACTGCCTTGGTAATCAGCTTATTTTCAACTAACTAGCTATCTAACTAACAAACTATCTAACTAACTAGCTATCTAACTAACTAACTAGCTAATAATCTACCTAACTAGCTAAGTAACCAATGTACTATCTAACTATCTATCTAAATATCTATCTAACGAACTAACTATTTAACTATCTATCTAACTCTCTATCTAACTAACTATCCAACTATCTATCTAACTATCCATCTAGCTAACTAACTATCTAACTAACTATCTAACTATCTATCTAACTATCTATCTAACTATCTATCTAACTAACTAACTATCTAACTATCTATCTAACTATCTAACTAACTAACTAACTAACTAACTAACTATCTATCTAACTATCTATCTAGCTAACTAACTATCTAGCTAACTATCTATCTAACTATCTATCTATCTAACTAACTATCTATCTAACTATCTATCTATCTAACTAACTATCTAACTAACTATCTAACTATCTGGCTAACTAACTATCTAACTATCTATCTAACTATCTATCTAACTAACTAACTAATTAACTATCTATCTAACTATCTATCTGGCTAACTAACTATCTAGCTAACTATCTATCTAACTATCTATCTATCTATCTAACTAACTAACTATCTATCTAACTATCTATCCAGCTAACTATCTAACTATCTCACTGACTATCTATCTAACTAACTAACTATCTAACTATCTATCTAGCTAACTAACTATCTAACTAACTAACTAACTAACTAGCTATCTAACTAACTTGCTATCTAACTAATTAACTAGCTAACTAACTAACTAGCATCTAACTACATAACTAGCTAACTAACTTACCGTTGTGGTATATATTACAGTAGCTAGCACTTAACTATCAACAATTTGAGATCAGTCAATAGGGACCGTAGGTGTGTGCCACTGGATATAACAAACATGTTTCCTCAGCCTACTGCTGATGCTGATGTATAATCTGGCCATTAACCAAAAGGGAATCACCCTCCTGGCTGCTGAACCGCGCCTCATAACAACCCTCCTCTGGTTACTCAATGGTGCGTTTAATATACTAAATAAATCTTTACACCTGTATGCATGTTACAAAAAATTATGGAAAATTGTATAGGCCAACAAATTTTTACGATAAAAAAGAATATATTCAGTTTTCTGAAAGTCTTACCCAAAACATTTTGGAAGTTGATTACTACATTTCAATATGGTAACATGGTATGTAAGCTTGTTATTTTAGTGTTTACGTATGTTAACTTGTTATTTTAACTTGGTATGGTACTTTGTACATCAACTTGATATTTTAACACAGCATGTTATCTTGATATGTTAACGACTATATTGATTTGATATGATTACTTGGTGTGTTAACATGTCATCATATCTCGGTGCATGAACTCCATATGTTAACTTGATATGTTAACTTGATATGTTAACTTGATATGTACAGTATATCATCTGATGTGTTAACTAAATGCATTGCGATACGATTTTTCTTTTCCAGCGACAAAATGATCTTGTAATTTGTACTTTAATAGTTTTATTAATGATTAAATTTTATATAGACACCTATGTACAAGTAACGGTATAGTCTCGGGCAATGTATTACCAGAGGAAAGTGATGTAGACAACAGCGTGTTGACACTCCGGCTCCTGCTAGCCATTGTCTCAGATGATAACAGTCACGACGCGGTGCGGCAACTCCGGGAGAAAGTAGGTGAAAGTAGGTGCATTGATGTCCATTTATACACCACACTTACATGGCAAAGTTGGTCTTAATGTGTAGTTATGGAAAAGAGCACACAGGGCAAGGATAGAGCACCTCCTGACATTTCCCCCTCCCTGGGAGTCAAATATCTCCCATTGCGAGAGAATGTTTCGGTACCTCTTGATTTCAGGTTGACGGGGTGAGAAAATTCAAGAGGGTTTTGAAATGCATTTCTATCCAGATTAGACCTAGTTACAGACAAAGATGTATGTACTGCATTGATGTTTGTATGTATGTATTTGTAGACTGATTACCGAAGTAATCGTTGTGATAGACCATCCTAGGCCCTTATAAAAAGCTAGCCTATTGATGTGGTTAACACGACAATCTGATTAGCCTCACTTATAAGGGGTGTGGGAAAAACACCTAGTGTGAAAAACCCACCGAGTCTGGGCAGACAATTGACCTTTTTCCATTTATGCCACCTATTTAAAATGTCTATATATGAACTACATATGTCGCACACTACGCTAAGTCTATGATAGGTTCATGTTTATATACAATGAGATGATGAAATAGCGGGGAGGTAAGCGAAATAGAGAGCACATATAGAGCATCGTAAGCACAGCAAACGTCAGAGGCGAAAAGCCCCAACACCCTTCAAAGGCTTCCTAGACCCCCTATACTGTATTGATACTGATGAATATTTATGTCAAACGCACTGGGTTTTGAAATGCTGATATGCAGCTCTGGAGCAGTCAAATTAAGTAAACATATCAATTCAATTTATTGTTCCCTCGCTAGCACACACTGCTAGTTTTGGGCATTAATATCAGACAATATTTGTATAAAATATAATAAAATTAAACTATGTACAATAAATTCTATATACAGTATATATAGTATATCCATGATACGGAATAACGTTAACTAGACATAAGATAGAAAGGACTACGCAGGAAGTGTTGAAATGGACTACAATTATAAGATATCAGTCACAATATTATTTTTGCACACTTCCTTTTGAAATACCGGGGAATGACGTATATAAGGAATGCACTGAAGTTATAATCATAATTACAGTTGACATCGTGCCTTATACAAAGTCTCCGATCACACAAGTCCAGAGATGTGAGAGAACTTATTGAGGAGCTACAAGCCGACATTGATGTCACTGATGATACCAAGCATCCGCCGTCCAAGTAAAATTGATTTATCTAAATTAGTAGAACTAGAAAAAGACTAAGTCAGTCTTGCAGTTGATGGCGCATGAGAAGAACAGTTATTTTTATTGTTTATGTATATACAGTCATGTATATAGTACTCACTTTATGACCGTCCGGTATGTGGTTGACCTCGCAGGTCAGCTCGACCTGACTGCTTATATCGACCACCAGGTCACCGTGACCTGTCCGATGCTTTATATTTACCAATATGTCTCTCGGAACATGGTCCGATTCCCGTTTTTGGTGATTGGCTCGTCGCTGTACTTTGTCCAACTTGTGCGTCTTAAGTAGCGGTTCCTGGTGCCTGTCAGTGTGACGTTGTAACGATCGGCCATCTGTGAAATACCGAGTCACGTGACCTCCGATATGTTCATAGTATTGCTACTTCATACATACAACATACATTTAGTTATGTATATATGGATGAAATGTCTGCTTGTACAATGATTGAATAGGTCATTTTTGCCAGATACTCGCAAAGCTGTCCTGTATAAAGAGAACTGAATTTTTCTACGTTCCTATTCACATATACGAGTTGATTGCAGATGTGCAAGCGACACATAGGCTATTGTTTTTGTTAAGATATCGAACTAGTCAAAATGAGCCCATTTATTTGTTAACCCTTGAAGAGCTAGTCCCTACTTGAGTTTTGATAAATAAATGTTATAGTAGAAAGTTGGCACTGTAATGGTTAATAGTATTACAACATTCAGCCTTATTGAGTTGTATGGACATTGCCGAAGTAGCTGACCCAAAGTACTATATCAGCGTGGTGTTATATATCTGATTATGAAAGATTTCACCCCAGAGGGTATTAATGCTGATATGGCGCTCTCTGACTATTATCCCTTCCCAAATACGACAAGAACCATTTGACTGGCAAACGATATCGAATCAATGAAGACGTCATAAGTACCATCGAGCAGTTTTTCAGTGATCAAGATGTGGGCGTCTATACCACGAGTATCCAAGCACTGCTACATCGTTAGTGTCCATAGAGCATAAGAGGGACAACTTTGGAATATAACCACCAAACAATCTCATTCGTAAAAGGCATCAAGGTCGGCCTGAGAACTTTTCAGCTGACCCCCGTAGTTACTGCTCATCCAGTGAGAGCAACAAGCTGACCCCTATGACATGTTTATTTAAATTAAATTTCATAATTACTGTTAATTTCGCTAAAAAAGTTTTGCCCTAAATAAATTTTTTCTCATGTAAAGATCACCGTCAGTCTTACCTGCTAATAAGATGAGTGTGGTAATACACAACCAACCGCAATATTCCATCGTTAGCTATGGTGTCCATCTACATAATATGAGATTATTACAGCAAACAGGAATCTGCTCAGTCAATATTTCCTGTGTTTCATACTGCAGCAAATAACAAACTGTACAGTACACTGATATAATATGTTAATCATATTTAAATTTTTTTAATTCAATAAACACAAAGATTCGATTTGCGGACTAATCTACATGGTTGTAGTGAAATATACCACTCTTCCCTACACAGGAAAAGTTACCAAAGGTATCCATAAACTTCAACACAATTTGTTCCAAATTCAGCCAACCGCGCCACTAAGGTCATGCACCATTGACTCGTCTTAAATAACCCAGATACCAGTGTAAAGGGGTCATGAAAAATGCCATCTGTTATTGCCCTACATTATGCCTCCACATAATTATTATCCTAGGGTAAAATTGAATTGTACAACAGTCAGTCTTTAGCTGCATTTGATTTCTGCATCAATGCACACATTAGTTCAAATGTCTTCATGGTGATATTAAATAAAGACTGGAGGCATGTCATTTATCTTCATCTTATAATAATGTATGTTCAAATAGGTGGAGAGAAATGCAGACAAATAGAAAAAAATTCCTGTACCTCTGATAGGAACTATAACTATTGTCCAAATAGGATACTATGATCCCTTTACAAAGCTAGTACCAATTCTCTGTTACTATTAGCCCTTTACAAAGCTAGTACCAATTCTCTGTCACTATTAGCCCTTTACAAAGCTAGTACTAATTCTCTCATTCATTATTAGCCCTTTACCAAGCTAGTTCCAATTTGCTGTTACTATCGGCCCTTTAAAACGCCAGTACTAATTCTGTCACTATTAACCCTTTACAAAGCTAGTACCAATTCTGTCTGTTACTATTGGTCCTTTACAAAGCCAGTACCAAATGTCTCAGTCACTATTAGCCCCTTACAAAGCCAGTACCAATTGTCTCAGTCACTATTAGCCCTTTAAAAAGGTAGACCAATTCGCTGTTACTATTGGTCCTTCAAAAGCTAGTACCAATTTACTCAGTCCCTATCGGCCCATTACAAAGCTAGTACCAATTCTCGGTTACTATTAGCCCTTTACAAAGCTAGTACCAATTCTCTCAGTCCCCAGTGGCCCTTTACAAAGCTAGTACCAATTCTCTTAGTTACTGTTGGCCCTTTACAAAGCTAGTACCAATTCTCGCAGTTACTATTGTATTTAGTCACTTATAGATGCCATATTACGATGCCAGTCCAAATACCTTTTCTTTCCAACTGTCCCTACATAACCACCTATATATTATACTATAGCCATACTATCACCGTTGTGCCATTCACTTTTGAAAATTTTGTTTCTCCTGTTTTAGTTAGATTTCATAGTTTTATTCCCATTGCGATAAGTCAATTGATCAATTTATTTGTATATTAAAGTTTTTGAATTAAAATTCATCTTGTTGATGGTAGCTTACACGATGAGGGTGACAGTCAAGATCAATACGATTAATATAACAACATCAACAATAGTACTTCTAATCATGACAACATGATTTTTGACAGTTCAGTTTATTGCAACATAGAGCTATCCCTAATACAAAAATAAATATGTGTCAACATAAATTGTGATATGTAGATTCTTATCATAGAATCACACAATTAAGACAAGAATGTATGGAATTTTACAAAGAACTATCAAAGCATTAACAAAAGAATTTATGCTGAATATTATTACACAGAATTTTGATTTTGCAGAGTCTATAAGACAGGGATTTGTACACCAATCAAAAACACTTCAAAAGTACTGATGCTGGCAATATGAATACAAAAAGGCAGATGGAATAACACATATGAAATGGAAATAATTACAATTATATAAGGTTTGAAATATATATAATATGCTTTAACAGGCGTGTGGTGAAACATAATATTACCTACCGTCATATCTGTCTAGTTCAGAAATGACGTATTGTTAATACTAGTGATGCGGTGGTTGAAACAGCGCGGTGCTTGAAACAGCGCGGTGCTTGAAACAGCGCGGTGCTTGAAACAGCGCAGTGAAACGCTGCTTTTCATGCAAGAGGTTGCTAGTTTACATCTGCGAAAAGCACAAATTCTCCCTGGGGCCTTCCATAATAGGGAATGAGCAGCTTTTGAACGACTTTTTCGTGCATGAATATTGAGAAAATTGTAGTGAATAAGGTTATTGTAAAATTTCTTAAGGTTATAAAAAGCAATATTCAAAGTGCAACTGACATTTATTACCATTAATAAAGTAGCACTAAAACCTCGTCAATTTCCCTTTTAGGGACAGATTAACATGCATGCATACAGGGATAGTTATGTTTGTATACATGACTGGAAAAAAGTTCTTTACTCTTACAATAACAGACTAAAAAATCTTTGTCTTGAGATTAATAAACTATTAGATCTTTGACTCTTCCTCAAATGCAACTTATCAAATAAGACCTTGCAAACGACAACAACATGCTTGGTTTTATTGATTTCTATGTGAAAAATACAGAATGTCATTTATTACCATCTATTAATATAAGCATAAGAATTACAAAGTAACAGTATAGCATGCCAATACGCAAGAATAACAATACAATAAAACAGTTAGAAACGTAATAATAATAATAATAATAATAGCATTGACATATCGATTATTAATTGAAATTCAAACCTTTAAACGCGACGTATTCAGTCTATCTACCGTTTTAATTGATAATTCTTCTATCTAAACTACAGGATATTCATGGTCTAACTACATGGGTAATAATCATAGGTAAACGATACCAATTGTAACAGTGGCAGTGAAACATTAACAGTAATATGGTGACAGAAGTATTAACAGTAACATCACAGTGATATTTTCGTTATTTATGACAGAACTACGATTGAAGTATTGTCGGTATATTAAACCAAACAGACGAAAACGATATCTCTACAACACATAGAAATATCCAGTCATTCACCTTCTAATATAACTCAGTTACTCTGAATTGTGTAGACAAAAAATCTACAGTACCATTACCACACAGCCTCCTGGTTTTGCCCATTAATATTAACACTACAGAGACTGCCAGTTGATTCAATTTGAATGTTGCTGAGTAGGCAAATTATATTTCATCATGATTTCATATTTCATTGTTATGTTACGCTTATTGGTTTGTATTTTAATTACTAAAATTTATACAGTAATAAAATGAGCTCAATCCTGTAAACCACTCAAATCCACTAATCCCATATACTCGCCAATCACGGATTACACATCCAGACTTATAAATGTTGTTATATCGGTTATTCTTCTGAAAAAATTAATATTATGCCGAGAAATTTGAGAAAGGATCATAAGATTTCCTAATTTACTTCCAGTATGCCCTTGCCCTGCCGGTTGAGAATAAGATCATCACATACAAAAAATGTTATACCTTATGAAAATGAGAATGTTTTTGTCAGATGATCATGCAACCCGGATTAGCCAAGAGGTGGTTTTTAATTTCAATTCTAATAAATCCTGACCAGTTGGGATGTTGTACGAGATTGAATATCATCCCGAGAGGATAAGAGGTGACCAGGGGTTCATTTCATTCTCTTGATAGGATAAGAAGCAACAAGGGGTTCATTTCATTCTCTTGATAGGATAAGCAGTGACAAGGGGTTCACATTTCATCCTCTTGATAGGATAAGAAGTGACAAGGGGTTCACTTCAGTCTCTTGATATGATGAGAGGTGACCATGGGGTTTGGTTCATTCTCTTGATATGATAAGAGGTGACCATGGGGTTTGGTTCATTCTCTTGATATGATAAGAGGTGACCATGGGTTTGGTTCATTCTCTTGATATTATAAAAGGTGACCATGGGGTTTGGTTCATTCTCTTGATATGATAAGAGGTGACCATGGGTTTGGTTCATTCTCTTGATAAGAGGTGACCATGGATTTGGTTCATTCTCCTGCAAGTATGAGAAGTAAAGAGCAATTCTGGTCATTATTAATGTGAAAACAGCACGTTAAATATGACAACTGAACTTTTATCCGTTTTACTCGATTTGTACCAAATATTAAGTCACCGTACCTTGAATGTGCATGAATTGAATTATTAGTGAAGAACTTTTTTAAAATCGAAAGCTACAAGTGATTAAAGCTTTTATGCTTACCTAACAATACTACGTAACAGGACATCAATATGACCAAAATAGTTGTATTCAGAAAGCGTGCGATAGCTAACATCACACGTGAACTGCAATTTACAGCTATCACTGATGGTGAAAGAACACTTATCATATTGGATGATGGCCACCAGCTAAGATTGTGCTGGTTACAGGAATTTTGTGATTGTGTGATACACAGAATGGCAGAATTAACTAGAAAACACCTTTGCCAAAAGGTTATACAGCATACAAAGGTAGTACTCCAATGACAACTGTTACCCATTACAAATTATGATAAATAGAAGGGGAAACCTTTTGAAATCAAGCGCTTTTGTCTATCATGTATATTTAATCTGCACAATGAACAGGTCAGGGTTTCATACTTGACCCATAAGAGAACACTGAGGATGTCTTTAGATTCTGGGCATAAGTAAAAAGGAATAAAACATGGAGGATGATCAATGATCATTGGATATATGGGCTTTATTGGAGAGATGATCTTTGAATATGGGCTGTAAGTTGAAAGAATATAACAGAGAGATGTTCTATGTATATGGGCTGTAAGTGGAAAGAATATAACAGAAAGATGATCTTTGTATATGGGCTGTAAGTGCAAAGAATATAACAGAAAGATGATCTTTGTATATATGCTGTAAGTGAAAAGAATATAACAGAAAGATGATCTTTGTATATGGGCTGTAAGTGGAAAGAATATAACAGAGAGATGATTTTTGTATATGGGCTGTAAGTGGAAAGAATATAACATAAAGATGATCTTTGTATATGGGCTGTAAGTGGAAAGAATATAACATAAAGATGATCTTTGTATATTTGTATAATAGTAACTAAGTTTACCCAGCCATTAATAAAAACGTTGGCAACAATCTTACTATGAATTACGTGGTATTACTATCCCACATTATATATACCATCACGCGTATTGTCACCTAATTTACTCCAACGTTATTGCATTGTTCCTAACTGTGTCCTTTGTTATCTAATTCTTTTGTCAGTTTTTCTAGTGTTTTCATTGGACAGTTGTGCATTACCACCTTTGTATATATACCTGCGTTGTAATTACACTTTCATCACCTGGTGAAGCATACTGTTTATGAGAAAGCTTGTGATCAATAAACCTGTTAGTCTATATTAAAGGTATTGCCCTTCATCTTCATAGTTTCTATCAATTAGATTAACACGGCTACCCACACACCCTTATATTGGCAACAATGAGCACTAAAGGATTCACGAGTGTTCACACAACGATATGATAAAGTACATCACAAGAATACGCAGCATTATTAATGATATGAAGCAAGCACATGCCATAAATAAAGCAAGAATAGTCGCACAGATGATAGTACGATTGCTGGAATGAGCTTTCAGTTCGCAGACAGTTTGTGACGAACAGGAAGTTGGCACATGGAGCGGGGATGGGTGTGGACAGCAGCGTCATTATCATCATCGCTGGTCCACCTCGATCCAGGCCACGATCTTGCCTTCCCATCCGGGAACAGTTGCATCATCGTGGACCACCTGTTCAAATGTCACTCCTGAATCAGTGAATCAAGGAAATGTCACTGTCCCTAAAGCATATACGAGAGTATGAGAAGAGTGGTGCCAAAAAACTTGTTGTAAAAGCGTCATGCGGGCCATACATAATGACAAAAAATCTTCAGGAAAATTGAAAATTTCATTAATTTCAAGTATTTTGTTTGAACTATGGGATGTACTATAGGTTTGAAGGGACTTATATGAGTTATAAGCTAAATTTTATCATTTTAAACTAAGAAAGTGTAGTCGCTGGAAGTACGGGCCACACTTTCGCGATGTAGCATGTGTGCCCTGTCAGACACAGTTTCTCCACGACTGCTCTAAGTCTTCTAGTGAAATGTTGAATTAGAAAGCAACGTCCAGTACAGTAAGAGAGACCACATACAATGTTACCTTCCTCCAGCGGCTAAGCAACAGTGTAACTACTTTTAACTGTAACTACTAATCAGGCCATACGTGACCCTGTCCCAAAATGGCCACAGTGGGCTTTCTGCAAATGATGTACTTGTGAATTACTGTGCATGTCTGTTCCATTCTTGTTTCTTGTGTTAATTTTTGGATTTGTCTGGTTTTGATAATACTTTAAATTGACATTCTTCAAGGCTCAAAACAACTTAACTAATTTGCACAACTAATGGTTATATGGAGACTGGGTTATTTGAACCCAAGAGTCAAGCACTGAAAGTAACAGTATAAGCAATATTACCTCTTCTTTGACTGCCCCAAACTCCGGGTCAAGGGCTTTGAAGTGGTACCGGAACAGTCCCGATTTATTGTGGATCTTCTTGATGTCTCTAAGTTTTACATCCCGCAATCTGCTGAGTCAGCATAAATATTCAACAAGACGCATGCAGCATTATGTACAATGGAAAATATCACAACTACAATGCATTTTTACCGTATTTTAGTTGTCAGAAAATTGTTCAAATACAACGTAAATTAATAACTCCAATGTCTCCACAAAAATTTTACAAATTCTCAAATCAAGCTATGGCCCTTTTTGAACAAAAATTTAGTAATTCTCAAATAGAGATTTGACGAGGATTCAATAAGGTAAAAGATAAAACAAGGATTTCTGCTACGGAAACATACAATTCTCGAATGACTAAATTCGCCTTTTCTTGATGGAGTAATTTCCTTTTGCTCACAACACAGAATATTTTTTACCTCTAGGCAATAGAATGCATACAGTAAAGTGAGTGTACATAAAAGTGACCTTTTTGGCAGCAAACACATGGATGGGGTGGGCGTATCGTCTGTGTAGTACACGAGCTTAGTGAGTGCGTTGCGGTCAGTTTGACCTGCCACTTGACCTGCCGTTTGACCGTCGGGAGATGTTGGCCTGGGCGGCATCGGTTTGTGTTCCATGACCGTAGAATCGAAGACCAATCGCCGTGTTACATTGTCATACGCGACCGACTGCGGTGACATTGGTGGTCATTGATTGGTCATCCAGTGGACATCGGGGGGTATTAAACATAAATACGTTGACTTTATTAAGTGTACTATAATTGAAGATAAATAGGTTCATGTGTTTATAGAAGTTCTTGTTAATATCAGACCTATTAATAAAAGCTTGTCAATATCAGACCTATTAATAGAAGCATGTTAATATCATACCTATCATTAATTAATTCTGTTAATATAACACCTTTTAATAAAATAACCCTCTTAATATAATACCTTTCAATAAATTGTCAATATGATACCTATTAATTGAATAAGGCCATTAATATCATACTGCCTAATATACGCTTGTTAATGTGATACCTATTAATTGAATAATGCTGTTGATATCACACCTTTTAATAGAATAATCCTGTTAATATCATGACTTTCTCTTTCCTGACTCGTCTGCATTAATTTAATTAATTTCCATTATTGATCTATTCCTGGAACCCAGTTTATGATATCAACAGGAAGTGATCGTAGATCTGCATGTACAGTCAAGCCAATCACACACCTGCCCAGCCTTGCTGTCTGCATTCTGATTGGCTGTCTGTAGTTTCTCGATCAAGGTCGTGATAGTTTGTTCGAGCGTGTCTATCGTGTGGTTACGTGGGTCAGATGGTTCTAAGTGGCACCGTAGACTGAGCAGCGAGTCTGTCACCACCTGTAGTTCGTCAGTGTCGCCGCTCCCCTGTGGTGCAACCGACACAACTATAAAGTGTTTCCTTTATTTATATAACCGTATACAAGATTTTTAAGAGCTCACCACGGGAGTATTAGGAGATATATAGAAAATTTCAACAATATTTTATATACAAGTGTATTCATTAGCTATAAAACACATGTATAAAAAAATTTATACGCATATTTTATAAAAGGACCCAATGAAAACAAGAAGTTGATTGACTAATAATAATAAATATATTCAAACAAAATTAACAAATACAGTAAAAATGGTAACACAATGAGATATTTTGAGAAAGAGTGCGAACATTAGTATGAGTTACCTCCCTATGACCCGATGAAAAACCTTTACCAAATGGTAGCACTCTACAATAAACAGTTTTTGATGAAAATATATATTGGAACGCAAAAAAAACCAAAACAGAACGCAGAAATTGCTTCAATTTGGAATTTTTTATTGATTGCCTACGTAGAATATAAAAAAATTAGATGAACTATAAATTAATAGGAGCAATCTATTATTATCATAAATATATTCTATAATATTTATTTTTCATAAAATATAGTATATTATAAATTATTATGAAATTATTATTATTTTCCGCACATAGTTGAGGGCGATGCGTTGCCCGTTACACGGATCCTGCTGTCGGATCTGTGATTTGATGATCTTGCCCTGTAGTTTGGCCATCATTTTGTCCTGCGACGCGACTCTAGCTGACAAGTTGGCCTGCACAGAAAATTCAGAGCCATGTCGCTTTATGTCTGGATTCCATTTGGTGCGACGGAAGGGCGGGTGGGCCAGGTACTAAAACATTGGATAATCTGGATACTGGATAATTCTTGTGCAATCCCCAGTCTAACCAGTGAATATAGCCGTGCCGTTTTCCAGGCAAAAAGCACCTTAAGCCCAGTCTCTCCAGAGTGGTTGTCAGTGGGTTCATTACACCAGTGACATCATAACAACCAGTGTTGTCTAGTTTTATCATGGACCGATAAAGCGATTGTCTTTCCTACTATCGTAATATTTGTGACGATATCTCATTACTTGGTCAACAAACTTTCAGTATTCAGACATTATTTATAGTTAAAATAATAAGATATATCCGCAAGTTACCCCCCTCTCCTCAGATGACCCCCCCCCCCTCCTTACCTCAGTCTCCCCTACAGCCCTGAGTCGCTGGTTCAGATCTTCGACTTGAGATTTGAGGTTCTTCGTAACGGCGTTCTTCTCATCACAGATTCGCCGAAGGTCTTCCTGAAGCTGATCGATCTTGCGATCGCGTTGCATCAACTCAGCCTGGGGAGGAAGAGATCAGCGAATAATCACTAACACTCGACCGGAAGATCAAAAAAAAAAACAGAGAGAAAATAGAAATTTGGATTGCTACCTTGGACAGTAAGACAAATACGAATTGAAATGAAATTTTATTGATATAAAGTGCCCTTTTAACACATGGCTATCTAAGATACTTTACAAATCTTATGGTTACTATGATTAACTAGAAACACAAGGAATATGGTTCAAAATTGAACTCGGTATACCATGAATAAATGGAAAATAAAATAGGCATATACAGTAAGATATCACATATAAAGAAAATATAACTAAAAATATTACAGCACAGATCAGATATTTGCACAGTGTCAGACATAGACAAAACGCTGTAAAACTAAGTTAAATATCACATGAACAACATATAAAATTACCCACTGTCTACTTAATAAAAGTCAGTTAAAAAGAAAAGTTTTAGGTTTGGATTTAAAGGTATTTAGCTCTGTACATTGTCTAATGTGTGATGGAAGAGAATTAAAAAGAATGGGTGGAGCGACCGCAAAGGCCCGGTCATCGAAATTAACCCGTCGAGAATGAGGAGTGTTGAGAGTGACTGTTTGACTCTGTCGTGTTGATCTGCCGGTGTTTCGGGCTGATATTAAGGACGTGAGATATGATGGTGCAGTATTGTTCAATGCCACGAGCAGAGCTTTAAAAACAGAAAAATAGAAAATTAAGAAAAGTCCAGGATTTCTACATCAAGCCTGTGAGGAGTACAGAAAAAAGTTTATGTTTTATCATTTTCAGCAATGGAAACTGTGGCACAATATAGATGAGGAAATTAAATATTCAAGAACTCTGAAAATATTTCAAATAATGTACAAAAAATGTCTTTTATCGAAATACACTTTTTAATGATGACAACATACATGAATTCACTAGTTTACTATTTTGTATATTTGATTTAATTTTTATTCAGCTAAAATATCCCTAGTAATTTCATTAATATACAAGTAGTTTACTAGTCAATTAGGAAGTGCTGTCTTAAAAGTTTGTGAAAACTTCCTAGCGCTTCCTTTCATCAAAAAGTATTCATGAATATTTTATTTTTATTTCGCATCGTTTACTTGTGTATCATAAACATAATGTACATATGATTGTATTATATAAATGTATACCAGTATGGATTGCTGTATATCATTATAGAGTGAATATGGCTTTTTGTGTGTTATTATAATTAACATATTACAGTGCATTAATTCAATCGAGTATATTATTACACATTGTAATGTCGCATTAGATATTCTATTTATCGCCACTTATATTACTTTTGATGAATAAGCCTGTAAATAAAATAAAATAAACAATGCGATGTTGTACAGGCAGCCAGTGTAGGGACCTTAAAATAGGTTTGATGTGTTCTCTCCGAGCTGCTCTCTAGAAAGGAGACGAGCACAACAGTTCTGTAATTTTTGTAGTCTATTGATCTCAAATTTTGGCAAATTAATGTAAAGGGAATTACAATAGTCCAGTTTACTAGTGATGAAAGAGTGGATAAGCGTCTCACATAAAGAATATTCCAGATATTTTGAGATTGATCAAATATTACGAAGTTGAATATAAGAGCGCTGGATGGTTTTTGAAATTTGTTGTTGAAAACCATATTGGTTATCAAGAATGATGCCCAAATTTCTAACCGAGGTGGTAGGGATGATTTGAACATCTTTGAGAGGAGTGGAGAGAGCCAGTGTCGTCTGATTACCAAATTAGGGGTGAATTTTAGTTTATTTATTGTCATTCAATCACTGATTTGCTTAAGGCAAGCTGAAATACGGTGGAGGATATGTTGGAGCTCTACGGGATTTTTGGTAGTAACGCATGCTTTCGTATACACGCATACTTCGTCAGATGTTAGGCCTATATCTAAGTAGTGAACTTGTGTGAATATTTGGTTCCATCTTCGTTTTCTGCCATAGAATGAACGCGGCAACCCACATCTCTGCTTTATATTTATACACTTATGCAAATTTCATACTTATGCAAACGACATCATTGTTGATTAAGATAGAATGGCACACGACTAACAAGAAACAAGCCTCTGTTGTACCTACTTCATCAATCGATTAATTAAATGGATAAAACTCGTCTTTTTCAGGGATATCCCGATGATTTTTATATTCCTTAGGGTGTCGATATCTAATCATTTTATTTAGTAAATTTAGTTTATGACCTTACTGAAATACTGCGATTCACCAAAAATTCATAAGAACAGAGTCGCATTACGAGAAGTGAGCGCATCAGATCCATTTTCGACTTCGTCCGGAAAGCACTTTTATAGTCGCCGAAGTCCATAAGAATTCGAGATTGTTGTTCATGGTCCCCATCGTATTCGATTCCAGCAGATGCCGCCAGTGGCTTCGGACCGTTAGTCGCGTATTGCCGTACTCCGTCATTTCTGCAGCCGTGCGCTAATACAACACATTTGGTCTTGTCAGTTTTATTTCTTACTAGTTTAAACAAACTTTTCGTATTGTTAAATAGCCTCATGTTAGACGACGTTTATATCGTAATCATTGAACCGTGTTGTTAACTGTTAAACTCGCCTGTATAAGTCTAGTCTATGGTTATGTTCTATCAAATACAAACGACTATCGATTAAATTATTTCAGTAATATGCCCACCGCGCGATCATATGCACTTAGGCAAACTAACTCTATTGGATGAGTGTATACGTCGACTAAATACAGCAAGTGATAAACTGGGTTAAATACGGTCAAACCTCTTGATTATGTACTAGTTACTGTTGTAATGTAGTTTATCACAAAACAGTACAGTAATGCATCACATGCTCTCTCTGCTCCTTTTGAGCCTGCTTTGAGCCGAATAATGTTTTGACACAGTCGCAACATTGACAGATAATGCCCCAGCATCGATTTTAGGGACGTTAATCAGGATCAAGTACATGAAACGTGGAAAGACAACGTAGAATAATTCTATCAAAATCCGACTTGACATTGTCTCGAGAAATAGTCTTTCTGGGTATAGAGAAATGCGATTTTTACAATTAAAATCAACGTTTCAGCGCTAATTTATTGAGGGTAGTAAATGATTATTGTACGGAGGGCCATGCTTCTATTATCGCATGACATAACTACACCGGTCAGGCAACGTTATCTTAGCATTAAGTGCACAATATCAGACGTATGTTAGAATATCAGGTCAAGAGCGTACGTCATATGCCTCGTTAAAGATGCTCGCACGATAACGTTTCGTTTTGGGTGTGTGTGCGTGCGTGTCTTTGTGATTGTTCGTGCGCGTGCATGTGTAAAATGCCATGTGTTTTCCATGTTATACCTATTTATCTATGTGGGTACGCGAATCTATCTTGTAAAGCTCCCAAAGCAAAGTATGGACAGGTTGGACATACACAAACCCAGCTCTACCGTCGATGGCTCTTCATAGCAGATAGAACGCCAACGTTCGGACAGTTTTTTATTCCGATAGTCAACAATGAAAAATAGAAAAAACCGATGCTCGACTATCACACTTGTGTGATTTGCCCTCCTTTACTGGAAGACTGGCGAATGGTGTAACTTGTAGTCGACCAAAAGAATAGTTCACCAAAGTAACTATGATTACCAACAGTATCTTTGTAATAGACATACCGTATAAACATACATATTATACAAATCACGAGTCACGTTTAAGTTCACCCACAGCATATCGATTTATTGCTAATTTCACTTGACTGTCTACAGTGGGGCGTAATGATATATTCAAGTCTAAGCTGTTTTACCATAAATTTTAGGATTACCAAATTTATTGAAGATCTTCTTCCACGGCACCGGCTGTCTCAGGGCAGCCCGGAGGTAAAATTTACGGACATGTGACGAAATTCGTTTGTTAGCGCTAAAACCATAATGATATTTAGATCACTGTTTAGGGTGATTAATATTCCTAACACTAATATAAATTCTGATATAAATTAGGATTATATGTTTTATAGTAATACATTATTGTAAGTATAGTAAAATAAACATGCACATACGTTAGTCTCATAAAATATCGCAGTGCGTTTCAGCTATCAGTCCGATAGATAGTAGGGCGACATATCAGGTTTTTTTGCAGTGCCAGGCCATTTGAGTCTTGATCCGGGCTGCCTTGAGTCTTGACTCAGTTGACAATTTACCCAACATCTCTACTGAGTTATTTAACGTTACGAAGTGTATGTGAAAACTTAGATTTCGAAAGTGATAGAGGAAAATAAATACAATGTGAGATTATTCCCTACTGAAGATCGAAGTTAATTGGAATTCGCGATGTCAGTAGAACAAGATGAAGAAGCTCGTGTATTAGTAAGTATGTATACTATAGGCTATAGTATAGCATAGGCCTACTGTGAGTGTGATTAAAAGTTAAATCCTTTGCCGCAAGTACACTTAAATTCGCTGTCATTTTTGTTAAAATTTGATATGCCGAAAACAGTTCTATGAGCGTTTTGATCCGAAATTGCGAGAAATTACAAAAACGATTGTTACTCGGTGATATTAGACTCAGAGTGTGATAGTACGTCGGATGGGTATAATATTTAGTGGGTGCCTTATAAATAATTTAAAGTGTGTTGGGTTAGGATTTGGATTGTAATATTCACACCCTCAGTATATTTCTAATTAATACATTCTCAAAACTTAATCCCACCACCACTGCTGTTAAAAGCATTTTGGTTTGTTACAAAATATTTTTTGCTGGACCCTTTAAAAAAGCCCTTTAGAAGAATTTTTCCCGAATATGCCGGCTAGTGTGAGACTTCAACGTGTTGAACAGAAAAATGAATTGTAATCAAGTCCTTATGTTTATTTGTTACTCGTATTTTTCAGAAGAAAGAATTGCAGTGGTTGATAGAGGAAGAAGTAATCACTGTCCTTGATGATGTCTATTCAACTCTCCTCGTATGCATCCTGATGATTACCAGTCAAAACGTCCCCAAACCTTAATGTCTTCCTTGAGATACATAATTATCAAAAATATCCTTTGATTACGATAGCCCACTTCTAATAAAATAACTATACCATAACGTATGAACTCCTGGTCAACTGACATAGATGCGCAAATACCCGAAATGTGATCTCAACACAATGTGTTGACCTTTTAAGGAAAAACTCGGGTTTTATTTGCAACACAATCCTTTAATAAGATAAAGGTTATAAGCATCAAACGATATTGCACAGTCTTTTTAATGTTGATTGGTTGCTCTAAAATCTTATTCTATTAGAGATGAAGTTGCAATTCAAAAGATATTTAGGTAAGAGATCATGCTTTCTCATGGACGATGATTTTGTTTTGCGACGTTTTGACCTGCTTCCTGTTATTTTACGCTGTAAAATTATGTATGAAAGTGAAGTAAAATATATTGCATTCAAGTGTACTTACTAGATTAGCTGTAAAACATGCTTTACATAGTAAACACTGAAAAACGTACGGTTGTCTTGTTGTAGTTAGTTTACTTATAGGTCTTTTTTTCCTGCTGTAATATACCGTACAATAGGGATATACCTCAATACTTATACAATATCATTCTGTAAAGGTATCTATGTAATTCAAATTTTATAATTACACATTTATTATGGACAAAATGGCGGTAGACAAAGGATACATTTTTGGCAACTAGAAATGACGACGACCATGTATGGGCACATATAGATACTCTCTATTATATAGAATGTCCATATAAGGGTATTATACGTGGATACATTATTATTATTTGTATGTAATAATATGTAGAGATCCCATTGTGTGAGTGATTATATACACATCTACAAAGTTAGCTTTATTGCTGCTATGGTTACCATAACAATTACATTCATATTATCTTATTTATTATGATCGGGAAGTCACTCGCGCAAATTATCGATTCCCAGCCAGATAGTTGACCTTCATCTATTCGCTGCCTATCGGAAAGGTCACACACAGCGCTGTGTCCATGATGGGTGACGATCAGGTATAATGACGGTGGTTATATGATGGTGGTTATAATGACGGTGGTTATAATGACGGTGGTGAGATAGAGGAGATGTGGCAGATAGTTGAGTTGTGAAGCGCTAGACATATCACACGTAACCGATGGGTCTCTCAATGATGTAGTACACCCATCTCTAAAATGGGTAGAAGCTTCATTCCATATTTCACGGATAATATGCGGAAGTCAAGGTATTGTATCGGTGCTGAATAGCTGGCTGAAATACTCATTGTGACTTAGATCTCGGGCCTATTATCGGCTGATATTGAGGCTGCCTAAAGATAGCAACTCTGAAACTTGTTGTACCTCAACAACGCCCACCTCATTAAATGACGTTTGATGACATCTAGTGTCCAGTGGTAATGTTTCAATAAAACGAGTATCTTATAGACAACTGTGAGCTGTTCGTCCCTTGTTCTTATTGGACGTAATTCATGCTGACCGTTGTTGTTTATTCAGGATTGCAGTCAAAGATTTCTGCTCCGTATTTCAGGTAACGTAGCATGATAAATATGGTAAACGACAATGTTACTGTACAATACAATCATAGTGTTTCCATGCTCCATCAAAATGTCTACACTTCATTGAAATTTTTCTCGCCTGTCGATACCAACGTAGATCCTTCACCCGATTAATACGGTTTCTCAAGAAACATTCTCAAATGGAATAAAACCTCATTCAGTCAGTTTAAGTTGAACTCGATAGTGTATGTCTTTCACCTTGTATAATTATAGACCTTTGTATGTTTGCAGTAACCTCACGAACGACATAAGCTTGTATAGGGAAAGTGACGCTTGTTTAGTAGGCGTGTCTATGAGCCTGCCTTACATTATAGACATGTTCTCTGTATTTGCTTTGTTTATTTGATGTATTTGAGTGTTTAATGTGTACTTGCACCTATCAAGGGTACGTTCAATGTCTCTGATTTTTATTTGGGTTTGGTCGTTCCAGAAGACAACTTGGTCAGTCCACAGAAGATTCTTTTAACTTCGACCAAGTGAGTCGCTATTCATGTAATGATGATGTCTCGATAAAATATGGGATGATCTCTTTAATGTCATCTCTTCAATGTCATCACTATAATGTCATCACTTTAATGTCATCGCTATAACGCAATATGATACATGAAGGTCACACCTTAATGAGGTACAGGATGTAAATATTAGCGCAAGCTCCTGTATGAAGGTAGTTCAAACAATGCGGTACTTATCACTATGGAAACTGCAGGCCGTGATGAAGAGATAAAAAGCAATTGGAAATGGGTTGACAAGCTTTCGATAAATTTAATTCTCCTGCAACAATTAGAGAGATAAAGGGCAACAACTTTCGTGTAAAGTATATTGTTTTATTGATCGCTAGCTTTCGCGTAAACACCTTACTTCATTAAATAAGGTCTGCGCTTCATAAATGTTTTTGGCAGCTGTTCAGCGCATATACAATACCTTCAATACTCACATATCACCCCGCCAAGGATTATATCGAGCATATCCCCATTTGGGAGACGGGTTTACTTCAGCAATCGGGGATAAATGACTTGCTGAGGGTCATCGCAGAAAAGTCGTCTGGTGGGAGGCTTCGAACCCATGACCTTTCGCTTACGTGTCCAGTGGTCCTACCACTCAACTAACTGCTTCCCCAGACTAAGTCCTTCTCGGACTATTTTGGTTAAGGAAGATTGACAGTGGCTGTTGCGATAACCTTATAACCCCAGACAATCTAATTTAATACCCGCGAACCAATATGAATAGTCCCTAATTATGCAAATGTGTAAAGTATATGTGATGACAGTTGTTTTAGTGTCATGTGTATTTATATTGTATTCTATATGTCTGTGTTGTGTTCGTTTGACAGTGGAACTGGTCACATTAAGTGTGTTGCCACTCTACTCGGGGATCAGTTATGTGAAGCAGTGAGTATCGATTTCTTGTCTTCATAGCCTAAACAATTTTTTTTCGAATTTTGTGCAAATATAAACCATTTTTTTGGTGGAATAATTGCAAAAAAATGACCATAAATCGGGGTTTTTCGCCACTTTTTTCACCTATTTTCTTCTGAAATAACGCCACATCGTATTCAGTGATCGGATTTGTCAAATTTCATTATTTTTTCATTATCTTATATTAAATAACGTTTTTGCCAGTTTTTCATTATTTTTCACTATCTTTAACATTTAGGCTTGTTTTTCATTATTCTTCACTATCTTTTACATTTAGGCTGGTTTTTCATTATTTCTTCATTATCTTCAACATTTAGGCCAGTTTTTCATTATTTCTTCATTATCTTTATCATTTTTCCCGGTTTTTCATTATTTCCAACACTTCCACTGATTTTATTATTATTTTAGCCATTATAGTCGCTTGTCATTCACCAGTAACATGGAAGAGCTCATACTTGACCACACAATAATTACTTTTTCCCCGGTGAGAATTCTACCTGACACAAAAAAATATTTTTTGTTTCATCATTGCCGTTAAATAGACAGGTTTTTTAGTTCTACTTGATTAGTTCTTGGCATGCCACAATGATCTGTTTCAGGATATTTCATTCAAGCAGAAGCAGGGGAACAATACGCAGCCATTGAAGACATCCATTCATCCCGAGGTACCTTGGAAGCTTCAGCAGGTTACTGTCCCTCGTCTATTTTATCATTGAAGACATCCATTCATCCCGAGGTACCTTGGAAGCTTCAGCAGGTTACTGTCCCTCGTCTATTTTATCATTGAAGACATCCATTCATCCCGAGGTACCTTGGAAGCTTCAGCAGGTTACTGTCCCTCGTCTATTTTATCATTGA
>WURV02035234.1:0-17160 GCA_011762755.2 Epimenia babai | reverse complement strand
TTTGGGTTCGTTGTATCCCATAAAATAGCCTCTCTCAGTAGACAGTAATTTTTCAGTTTTGAGTTTTGACATCAACCTCCCTACGTGCTGCAATTTTGTGGTAGTATTTGTACTGTACGCACGAAAGCGGTCACCTGATAGTCATGTGTTGATGACTCATATACCACTGATAAACGTGCGCCAGAAATTGCAATAGAGCACTGCTGTAATGCCATATTTCTTTCCACTATTGATGATTTCTTGCAAATATTGGCTAGCGCAAGAAATTGCAACAAGAAATATTGCAGTGTAAACGACCTTTAAGAAATTTTTATCTTGATCCAATTTTGTATGTCTATTAAGCCATTTTGGGAGACATATCGAACATGTGTGAATGAAACTACCGGTGAAAAATCAAAAAGGCGGGATAACTTTGTTTAGATATCAGTATCGTAACAGGAAGCGTTGATCGCAGCTATGCTTAGAGATCACCACGTAGCTTTACATCGCCGTTATACTCAACATAGATGTTCACAATTTTAATTTGTTGAAATACAGAAGAAAACCGGGTGATTGCCGATTGGACATGAAAACAGATATCATATTTGTGATTTTTGGTTTTAGGTTCTGATTGCGACAGGCAACAGATAATTTATTCATGTCCAAATAGCACTACGTCAACGGATATTATATAAATGCAGGAGTAATCTCACAGGTATAGATTTTGTTTGTCAAATTGGGCATAGCATGCGTATCTCTTATAAAATTCTGAATATCTTCCCAAATTCGCGTTATGCACAAACGAGAAGCTATTGATAAAATATGGTGATACACATTGAGGGTCTCTAATGAACGCTGCTATTATCAGTTCTGCCTTAAGTTAACACTTTGCCTTCTTCATCCAGCTGTGAATTAGTTTTGCCACGGGTAGGAAATTTGTTACCCGGATACCCGTTGTAGCACTTCCGCAACCGTTGTATTCCTCAACGGCATTTTGCTGTGACCTGTGTCACGTCTATTTCTCCATCGACATCACAAGCATGTGTGAATTACTGCATAATTGATATCCACGCTATGACGCACAATTGCACATACTTTAATGGGTTTTTGATAATATATTGGTCGGCTCAAAATATGACATTTAATGGCTCAAAGACATCCAACGGTATCACTTCAAGAGTGTTCCAAAATACAGTGAAATCCCCGTCTGATGACAGCCAAATGCAAGAGATTTGAATAGCAAATACAGTGCTCTACCTCAAGCCATGGATCTTCACTCTGTTCATTAAGTATTGCACTAATGAGATAACTCTAGTTCATTTAAAATAAATACTATACTAATGTCATCACCCGTTACTACGGCGACAACATGTTACATTTGTCAGTCAGTACAATTGGATTTATGGTTTACTTAGTGAACAAATTGTAAGTTCCAGAACTACTTTTCACCTAAATATCAATTGTTATCGTTCGGTATGGACTATTGTTTTTATTCTATTGATTTATGCATGTTATTTTACATTTTTGTAAACTTGTTGATATCTTGTTATTGTTTGATCAAATGTATAGATATAGAGTAAAACGCCGCTCGGATGGTAGCCCATATTTCATGGGAGCATATGTTTAAATAGCCTATTAGTGCGTGAATGGCTATTCTGTACATTCCATATACTTTTTAACATTGGGCTGTGACTTTACAAATAATTATCGTTGTAAATATTGCTTATAGTGTTTTTACCTGCATTTGTGACAGAATAAACACAATAAGTGCTGCAAAATTATGTACCTACTTTTATAATGCGATAAAACAGAGATTATTCACGCAAAGAACTCATGACAATTGAATTTTCATATTTCCACACTACACCGGTCCATTTTTATATTCTCTCAAAATTACTATTACTAAAATAAATTATAAAAAAATACTAATTATTAAATCGTTTTTAACACTGTCACTAGGGATAACACAAAAATTACATATTATAAATCTTATATAAAGAATAAGTAGGCATATACAAAATTATTTCTCCGATTAGAGTATTGTGAATAAAAACCTAAGATGGTTAACAAATTACTAATAACATTAACAATATTTTTGCAAAAATTATGAGGAACTGCTTCCGGATTGCGTGTTAAGATTGTATGTGGTTATTTATATTTGGGGGTCATTTCGCATCATTGACAATAGTATGTATTTTACAATTCGGTAATGTAGTAATTTTGAATTAGATTTATCATGGTACATTGGTACTGATGAAACTTTGAGATAATAAAAATACTCAACATATGTGTAATTGGCGGATTTCTTCAGTTTTTATCTTGCTGGCACAATACGGTGTATTCCAATTTAATGTGACTGAATTAAATTAAGTTCCCTGCCCAGATTAAGGACGTGGGTCGATCTTAGTACCTACTACCTACGCTTTCAGTGTGCACAGCTTGCATACCATGTTTCCAAGTGAGTGTGTGCGGACGACATTGAGCTTCACTCAGGGTTTACGTATAGGACCATAAAAAATTACATAGTGGTCGCTGGTCACGCGAAAAAAAGTTTGTGTACAACCTACGGTTTTATTAAACAGGCGCATGTATTAATTACACAATTTATCCATTTTTCTATAATCCATTGAAATTCTTTAGACCAATGATGTATTATAATTTATAATCTGTATTTTGGAAAAGTTTCTTGTATGGCTTATTTATTTAATGTGCGACAGCTCCATAAAATAGACACAGTTCCAAACGTTAATGTAGAGTAGATCACATAAAAACCCCCAATGCTTGCACTAGTTACAATAACTTTTTATTATTTCGTAGGCCAAATATCATAATTGTAGTAGCTCATGTTGTAAGTCTTAATGAGGAGCTGAATGTACTTCATCACCTCACTGGGAATAAATATGAATATTTACACAACTCGGCGTTAATTATTTTGTTGCGGACACAAAGTCTCGCTTTGTTCTTTCGGCAGTTTAATTTTTGGGATTCCTATATAACAAATTGCGTAGTTGTTAATTCTAAATATAACGCTCTCCTAAAAGTAGGATTGCGCCCGCCGCGTGGGTTCGGAGTTCTTGTTGGATTTTGGCCAGTTTTACTGAGTGACGTAGAATTATTTACCAGGAGTGACCCAGTAAACTGACCGTGTATTTTGTATACAGTAATGCCTTAGGAAAATATATTGATAGGCAAAATTTTTAATATAATAAAACGAATGTTATTTTTTAGTAATACGTAACCGATCGATTTATAGACGCATAGCTATATCTATGTTTTGTTAATAAAAGCGTAGGCATAAGTAACTTCCGGTGCCGTGAACTAGGAAACGAGTTTGTTTTGTTTATGTCATAATTAAAAATTACGACGTTATCCCGTTAGTTCAGCGGACTACAAATTTTCTTTAGAAACTATGCTTATTTTGTTGTTATGTGATGCAACTTAGTAGCAATGTTATTCGATCTAGCACCACTGTCAGCAACACTAACAGTAACTCACTGTTTAATTTTTTTTTGCAATTGATAATCAACTAAAGTAAAGTAGTATTATTATACTCATGGAACAACTAATTAAATCGGTAACTTGGACTAAGTACGCACAAATTGAGTTAAACTAAGTTATAAAAACCAATTTTAGTTCCCCACTTCCCCACTTATCTTCCCTACTTTTATATCAAGTTTATTCAATTTTCCACAAATCATGTTATTGTCGTAAAAACTGTAGTAATATAGATTTAATTTAGTTTGAATGATGCTGAATTTTCTGATTCTGATGTGTACAGTGCATACCTCGCGCTGCGAGTATTATCGCACTTTAATTTTTACTTAATGACATGGGTAAATGCATCTTTCAAAATACACAAAGTAAATAAAATTCTAGTGATGTTTATGCTGTAGGTTTAAACTATTACTAGTGGTGTTTTTCAGAGTAAACAATAAATAACAAAAATGACACCCAGATATGAATTATAAATACTATTGTATTTTTGCAGTGCTAATAAAAAGATGATAAACGAGATTAACATACATGATATTCCCGGCCATGCACATTGCGGAAACTGTTTCACTATAAGGTGCATGAATGATTTTTCTGCCATTTGTCCTGTGATAGACTGTGATCATTACTGCGGCGCCAGCTACCACAGCTGCAAGCAGCAAGAACACGAGCTTACATGCAGAAACATTGAAGTTCCGTGCATCAATAACAAAAATGGCTGCCCGAAGTTTCTACCACGATGGAAATCCGGTCTACATTTACGATCGTGTCCAGCTAGTGTGGTACTTTGTCGAACGTGCAAACACTGGTTCAGACGGGATGAATTTGATACGCACTATCGCAACTTTCATAACGAAATATCTTGTTCTAATGAATCGACCTTAATCAATAAATGCCCATTAGCGTCTTATGGGTGCAATTTCACTCACGAATACTTTCAGCCATCTAATGGAGATTACTTCAATACAATCCCGACGTCATTCCTCGAAGGTTTCGGAATGAAAATACCTCTTGATGTCAGCCCTGCTAGATCAACACATCCTGTTATTGGCGCCTCAAATGATGAAATTGCGCAAGATATAACTGATACTCTACCATATGTGATTTGGTGTGAGATAATCGATTATTTGGATGCTTACAGTCTGACTAACCTATCCCGTGTAAGTAGAGATATGAGAGATTTGTGTACGGAAGCACTCGTGTCACGCGGCATGGTGAACTATGTGTGGGAAAGAGTTGAGACCTACGGTCCAACTAAACATTGGAATCTTACGCAGCAAAAGGTGTGCTCTTATATCAATATAACAATCAATATAACAGTCTGGTATATATTCAATTAATTCTGTCTTAGTGGCTTTTTGTATCCTTTTGTGTCCCTTTGGTCTCTTCACGGTGCTCAACGCGATCAAATACAGAATCAAAGGCAACTACAACTGCCGAACTGAAAATGGTATCTATGCCATCACATGTAGAAAATGCCCCAATGCAGTATACTTTGGTCAAACATCTAACAACCTGAAGAAAAGAATGAACAATACCTGAAAGGACATAAGAGACAAAATTCATTCCAACCAGTACGTCTATGCAAACTCTTCACTAAGGTGTTCCTCAAGTATCTGTTCTAGGCCCATCTCTGATTTTGATTTTAATTATCACTCCTATGTAGCCTTTGACTCTAATTCCACATTTCACATCCAAGTTTGTCACATTTTGAAAACAGGCTATTTCCACCTGCATAACATAAAATCAGTTTCTAAATGTCTTACTCCTAAGGCCACCAAAACATTAATTCATGCATTTATTACTTTTAAAAGCGAACTTGTCTGACTTCAAAAACTCAAAGACGGAGGGGTGGCCAGTCACCAAACAATTGCCAGAATATCGCGATCCACTATATAGTTGCTCCCAGTTAAATATCGCACAATGTTCAAAGTCCTCATCATAAACCATAAGTGCCTCCATGACCAAGCCCCATCTTGCCTAATGGACCTTTTCAATGTGTGTTTTCCATCCAGCATAACCAGACACTCGTCAGTAAGGTCATTCATTACCGCGAAGATGAAGCATTTAAATTTTGGTGACTGATCATTTTCCTAATTAGGTCCTGTAATGTTCAATTCTCTCCCTGCGGAAATTCATTCCACTTTCTATAAATTCAAGCAGCTCATCAAATCTCTTCTCTTCAAAATGGCATTTTGTAAATAACTAAATCTCTGTGTGTAATGCATCTAATGTGTTTATAGTTGTGTGATATCTGTCTCTTGCATCATTTGATGGTATTTACCAAAAATACACAATATAAATTTTATACCCTTACCCTTTACAGACTTTCGTTTACTTTTCCTATTGAGATTGTGTCACTAGTACTGTATTGGTTAGCAGCATGATCTTCCATGCGAGCGAGAGATAATTTCTAATCTGTCTTTACTTGTGAATTGAGAAAAATTTTGTAGATTGGAATGCTGAAAGATTTTTGTATAGAAGTTGGTTATTGTAAATTTCATACATATGTCCCGGTTTACCGCATTTATAAGCCATTAATGAAGTCGCAGTAACACCTGTTGGTGCCAGTGGTACAGTGGTTAGAAGCCCGACCTTTCACGCGAAAGGTTGTCCGTTGCCTGTTCGAATCCGCTCAAGCTAAGCATTTCTCCCATGGGTTCCTCAACAGAAAATGAGCAAGATTTTCGGGCTTGAATATTGAGAAAGATGTAATGTGGGTTCTTGTAAAATTTAATAAGGGGTATAAGGGGGCAATATTGTAATAGTGACAGACTTTTACTACCATTAATCAAGTATTGTAGCACCAAAAACCACGCCTTCCCCCTTCTTTCACCTCACATTTTATTCTTTGCTTTGTTTTAAAAACATTATTTAACTTTTAGAAATGGACGTTCAGTAACTCGCTGTCGCCGATTCCTGGTTGGGTGCGTACGTCGTGCGGTGTCATGAACGAGCACCTGAAGATATGCCCGTACAACGTAAAAAACGATTACGCTGAAAGCCAAGCGGTCCGGCTCACAGAGAACACGGATGGCGTGATCTTTTGTAACTACGGACGCCACAATGTGTATATGAAAAAGAAGCTCTTAGCCGGAGTTCCAGGATGTGTGGGTGGAAGTTTTCTAGCGGCTTTGATGGGCCGGGGATAAAAAACTTGTTTTCGTGCTAAATCGGCTAACTGCATAGGTTTCTTCCATCACTCATTTGTAAGCATTTCCCAGACCTAACCACCTTAAGTCTGCTCAGATGATGTGAAATTTAAGATGACTGATTATTTACTGCTTTTTTTCCCCTCAGTGTTCGGTTAAGAATTTTGTTGAAGATTTATTTAAAGGTTCATTCTATGCATTTTGTATGTCAAATAGATATTACGACTTTGAAAATGCAGATTAAATGCTGACTTAGACGGTAGAAAATACAGTTTATTGAAAATATTATCTCCATTGTGATCATTTGATGCAAGGTCTTGCTACAATAATTCCATATAGGCCTGTTATATTTTCGATAATCTATAAAAATAAGTGATAGTCGAATTAGATAGTAAGTACATTCTATTTGATTTAATAAGTATTGACTGTTATTGCATAATATTCTTTCACTGGTTATTTGGAAATGGCACTTAACATCAAAATTGCTTTGGCCTATCTCGTCATTTTTACAGTAATTGGTGTAATTGCGGTTAAATGTCAAGAACAGATGGAAGTAAAAAAAGAAGGTACTTCTTCATGTCTTATGGGGCCTTTTTTGCCCAGTCACTGTAAACTATTAAAATGTATGTTGCAGTGTTCGCCTTGTATGATAGAGGCAAAAGTAACACCATATGGCTTTTGGGCTAGAGAAGATATGTGCAGTATTAAGACAATCTTTTGTATCCAAGTTTCCCAAATAATTCTATGAGGTGGTACCTTTAATTTTTGATTGTTGTAAACAGTGTTGGGCAACGATTTGTAGTCAAGGTCGTAATACCAATACCATTAGAGATGACAAAAACTTAACAGGCTTTACACCTTAAGTAGATTTAGCTCTGTGGTGATTTGTCCAGTGCATTCATTCTAACCTTCTTCACCTTATTTCTGTTAAGTCTAAAAATTGGCCGAAATGCACAACTATGTTAAGACCGGTGTATCTGCAAAGTCAAGGATGTGGTTTATGGCTGTCATTGGAGGTTTCTCATAGTTTTTCTTTTGTCTAAAATGCACAAACATATGTAGATCTTCCGTATGTAGCACAAGTCAGTGTACGAAATTCTATCTTCAATAGAACTATTGCCAACACTATAGAGTTCAGCTTATTTTTAAGAACTTTTATTTCCAGACCAAGTCATAAAAGTAACAAATATCCAATGGTAAAATTACAGTATTAGAAGTACCTAATATATAGCTTTACTATAACATGCAGACGTTATAACAGACGCCTAGTGGCTGCAATCCGCCACTGGATGCTGGAATAATTGCGAACTTTTTTGATATGATGACATACTTGAACATACTTGGTAAATAATTGAATCTTCCATAAACTTCTTATCTACAAAATTAGATTGTTAAAAAACTACAACGCGGTTATTTTCAGACCGAACAGGAAAGTTTTACATCTGTGCAAGTGGCGTTGATAAACCTCGATAGCAAAATGTTCCAGTTACGCAATGTTGGCCATTTTGAATTGTGACAGCAGTTTATAATTTTATTATATAAACTAACATTGCCTTTTGAATCTCACTTTAGACATATCAATTTTTATATGTTACCAAGGCTTTAATAATAATAATAATAAAGCTTTATTTAGAGTGCCGTATTATCCCTTGGTCAATAATGACAAGATGATGTTGATGACATTTTGCAATGTTACTAGCTAAAACAGAAACTAATAAAGTTTTGCGCAATTTCGGGAGTACTGCAATGCCTAGTGGTGGTTTACCACTTTTTGTTAGATTTATACCAAAAGTTGTGCATTTATCAGGTTAAACATCATTTGTACAATGTATTAAAAACCTTAATTTTCATGATTCAATATGGCTTCCTATATATAATTCAGTCATTTAAATTGAATTAACACAAAATGAAATGCAGTCTTTTGGTTTAAAAGATTTGACGTGCTTTTATGGATATAGACAGGTTATTTCTTACGTTAAAATTTAATCATGACTATTTATAAATGGCAATTTTCCATAACTCAGCACCTTCAATCTAACATTGGAATTATTCACAAACAATGGAAGCCATATGTCACCTTCATGAAAACCCATCTATTAATTCACTACATGGTAGTAAATGTGAATTTCATTCAACAAATCATGAACAATAAAACTTTCTCTCTGAGCTCTATTTCTTGTAAATATTCATGTTCTGTTGCTACGTCTTTGTTGTGTATTAATGCATTAAAACTGTACTTAATAACATTAGGCATATTTTGCGTCAGCGTCACCACAATTGTAAATAATTGCTTAGATATCCTTCATGTAAACAACGTTGGATTGAATATAAGGTTGAAATAATAGAAAAAGAGGTAATCTTGTCTATGATTATGTGACATACTGAGACACAGTAGACTATATGTATTTCAGTTTATTATCTGCATCGTGGTATCTACCGATCATGCTTTAAGGATGTATATTTTTCAACAGATTTTACTTGATAATTATAACATTTTCATATTTATGAGCTTATTGTTGATCGTGTTATTATGATAAAATTTATATATTATCTGTGATTTTCTGTTGATATAAAAAACGTACAGTTGCTCGCTTTTTTAGAATGTGATTTTCAACAGCTTTACTATCATAATTATGGCACATGGTTACTTAACAATTGCCTGCAGTACATATTATTCAATGAGCTTGTTGTTATTTTTAGTTATTACTAATAAAAAATATTTATATATGATCTGTAATTTTTTCGTCAATAATATTAAGTCATTACACAAGTTATAAAATCACAATTGAAATTTTTACATACTAGGGTTATGTTGGGATGAAGGAAACCGGCATGCTGTGGCATCCGCCTCAAAACTTTGTGGGCTACGGATAAAGGATTCTTAAAACCACTGCAACATATAGATATTAATGTAGAGGAACAAGTAACTCAAGTATCCTGGTCCATCGAATCTAGGCAGACAAATGACCTTCAGATGATGAGATAGCAAACACATTAAATAATGCTCTATAAAGAGCATACCAAACATAGCACAGCACATGAAAGGAATTACTTGAATTACCAAGACCCCACAAGCCCATGAACATAAGGGGTTTACGGTGCTTTTACCTGAAAATACCATGGCAAGTATAATTTAGGATTAATCCAGTCTGCTGAAATTCAAATCCAATGATCGAACCACGCAACCTGCCAGCATTCACGAGGTTATAATAACTATAGTTAATAACCTAATTAATCCTACCTATTAAATGAACTAATAACACCGTTCAGGTTTATATTTGAATGCAATCCTATTTATTACTGACAAGTTCTTCGTAGTGAATGAGAACAATCTTTTTAGCACCTGGACATATATCATTTGTAGTCACATGACTCCGAAAATATTCTAACTTGCTTGTGCCGATCTAAGCAAGATAGGTCCTGATTCGCGAACTACTCCCACCAAAAACTGACAGAAAAGCTCATTGACAATGATTCGACATAGTGCCAGTGTTTTGGCGGTATATACAACATGTCTCCGGGATTTAGAATACATTCCGTGTACACAGCGTCTACAAAATCTGGAAAACTCTCCAGATCTGGGGAAAGCACATCGACTTGACTGGTGTTAAACAGCATGTGATTTTCATGTGGGTATAATTTATCGGATTCAGTATCCGAATATAAGCGTATGTATTTTGAACCGACAACCTGAACCAGGAAGTTATGTTTAGGATCGTAATGTAACGGCGTCACTGTTCCCTTTGGGCCAAACCATGCGTTTATATCCACATTCTCATAGTCACCATGGCAACAGTATGTAGGAATATCAATGTCATCTCGTAGTTCGGGAATTTGATCAAATAGCTGATATTGTGCGAGGTATCCCACAGGGTGATGTTTTGGTTCTGCATCTATTTTACTGGAAGATGTAGATGGTTTACCATGCTCACTAATGATAAATTTATTTATAAAATCAGAAAGCGTCATCAAAGACTGCGTCCAAGATTCATCTGTGTATTGTGAGCCAATTTCTACAGGTATTGTTCTCATACCTGCAATATTCTTCAGATACTGTAACGACCACTTTTTACCAGCAAAAGCTGGCCAATGATTTACAGCTTTTGTTATAACACATGATTTTCCGGGAACCATGTACGTGCTTCGAAACTTTTCCATAGAAGGACATATTACATATGGGATCAGTTTCTGCCTGTTTAATCTCATATCACCATAAATTCTATTAATAGGAGGTATATCACCAAAAATATCTGTAGCATTTTCATTTGTTAATGCTGATTTGCTCTCATTAATTTGTAACGAAACGTCACTTTGTTCTAAACATGGTTCTGAATTGTTGGATAATTTTATACGTTTAATGTCATCACCATGACCCTGTGTGTTGCTTCTGAAAGAAATAGATGTCTCAATCATATTCCAATTTCCGCACAAATTTCCGGAGAATTCTTTTTCTTTGATTAACTTGCTTTCCAATGACGTGATAATCCCATTGTAAATATGTTGAATTACCTGCGCTGTCCTAACTAAAATGTTGTCCACAACTGGTGCGCCCATTAAAATTCCCATATCTAATGTCTTCATTACGGTAAGAAATTTACTTCTAACTGCATCTATTAGTTCCGTGCACTCAAATTCATAAAACACCTTTGTTTCATCTTGCCATGATCTGCAGCCACTACGAGATGTTCCATAACATAAATCTGTGGAAATATTACTGTTATTTATGGTATTTGACACACTTTTATTACAATCATTAACATTATTGTCAAGGTTCTTTTGTTGCAAACAATCAAGATTGTTAACGCTTTCCACGTTTGAATATTGAGCTACAAAATTTAAGAATTCGTGCATTTCGCATAAACATTTGATAAAAGTCACAATCGTATACGCAAATCGCCATTTAACATTCACATCTTTCCAGTAGCCAATGTTGAGTCCTTCCCATGTTAGATCCAGCAAAATCTTTGAACAATTGACACAGGCCTTTAAATATTTTTCAGGAATTTCACCGGACAATGATTCTTTAAGCCCTGTATAGAAATCATCAACACAAGTGTTAAGTAAAACATTGAATGGATGCCCAAATATATCAACTGCATCTCCGATTTCAGATAACAAAATGTCTTTGTTTTCCGGAATGATTGCACGGATTTCTGGTGACAACATGCTGATGTTTAGTGCCTTGGGACTACAAATCCACTCTGTATTCCATCACTGAAATATAAAAAAATTAAGAACATCAGTAATCAATTTTTAAAATTTATATGTGAAATACATTTTGCTAAAGAGGGAAGACATAAAAGTTGATAATGAATGATTCAATAAGTTCATGAATAACTACCAGTATGCAGGGTTTATACTATTTGATTTTTTACGTAAAAAATGCAAAATTTTTTGGCGCATAATTTTGCTACAGTGTATATCTGTGTAATATGAATAGAGACCCAATTCGCTGTATCTAGCATGTACTGAATGCTGTCTTAATTTATCTACATAGAAAATCATTAAATAAACACATGCTGGTTCTCACGTCGAAATCTGGTTAAAACAGACTGCCTAAAACGCCTGAAGGCTTCAGGATTAGAAGATTTTATGTGCATATTGTATTTCCATTCATGGGTGAAGAATTGCATTAATTTATGATGAAGCTGTCACGCAATAGGCATCTGTTAACCAAATAATTTTGAAATGAAATATGAATTTTTTTCAAATGAATACTTATGGTGTAACTGCAACGTATAATTCTTGTCGCAATATATGAACATTGTAAAGAAAAAAATCACGATAGGCTAGCAATCTTAAGTTAATAACTAATAACACTTAATACAAATATTTGGAAATTGGAAGTAAAATTGCCGTAATTGATGACACAATTAATCTGACTTTGGGGTGAATATTGCCCCTGTAGCTAAGCTGGTAGAGCACCAAACCGGTTGACTGGAGGTCGTGGGTTCGCGTCCCATCAGAGGTATGGGGTTTTTCTCAGCATTTCTATAGACATTTAGACATACATAATACAGTAGATCATAGATGATAGAAACTGATAGAAACATAGCTGAGTGTTTAATCGATTCATTCGCATCGGCCGGGTACTACACGTGAATGACGCGATGAAAATAGAGAGCGATAATTATTTGTAAATATTTTTGTACGCTATTACGTATTTTATTTTTACCATCTGAGCCCCTTCGAGTAGAACCACGGAACAAAAATTAAAAATAAAATCGCACCCTCCCTTTTTATCAATTTCCTACATCATCAGTCTGTTTCGCACAGAGCGGTCGGAAAATGGGATGTTTACGGTAATTCCCATGGTTACGGTGCGATTTAAAGGTGTGGATTAAATGTACAACATAAACAACGGCGTCAATGCTTGTCTCATCTTTGCACTGCTGTATTATACTAAACGTGAGTACTCAAAATCCACCTGACAGCTTCTACAACAACCAGCACTGGGACAGTTCTTTCCTCGTGCGGGACGATTTATAACAAAGGCTGAAAGTTTGACTTAGTTTATGCACAAAACAAAGATGTTAATATAATTAGTTATTATAATAAGGTAATTTGCAATATTTATTGATATGCTGGAGATTACTTATATTCAAATAACATTATTTCGCATGCTATTTCGTTTGGTATTCTACTCCTAGGTTAGTAGGTAGTATTTAGTTAAGTTTTTATTTATTCAAGTTCAAGTTATTATTGGATGCTATTCACGTTTCAGTACTTTAAATCCACCCCATAGAACGATTTTTGTAGATAACTTTATTTGTTATAACAGTAGTTATTGTCTATGTATAAGAGCATAGGGTACCTTTGCCTTGTGTTGTCTTACAATGCAAACAGACATATTTGATATTTGGATTATGCAACCATTCAGATGTGATAAATTTTGACCTCATAGTTATACACAATATGCCTAGTAAATTGTATTTCCTTTGAATTTAGCAGCAAATCTAATGTAATTATTACCTCTATTATCTTCATTTACCAATGATTATTGATGCTTAAAAAATCATCTACTCCCAGAGATGACGTACTGCCTGATTATAGCTGAGCTATTTACACATGACTTCTAACTGGAAGTAGAACCGACCATGCTGACGTGTCGCTACACCAGAGACAGATCTCACGATCGACCTCGCATCCTAGCCAACCGATACGAGGTCGTAAGGAAGCTAGGTACTGGCACCTTCGGAACGGTCTTTCTCGTCAAGGATCTCATGTCTAGTGGAGAACTGTATGTAGCTGCCATAGTCTATATTGTTTTCAGCATGTATAATACAAAAAAGGAAAAGTCGAGGTTTTAGCGCTACTTTATTATTGGTAGTAAACTACTTTATTATTGGTAGTAAACGTCAGTTGCATTTATAATATAGCCTCATTATACCGTGAGAAATTTTATAAATCAACTTCCCACAAATCTTCTCAGTATTCATACACGACAATGTTGCTGATTTCCTGTATTTCACATTGCCGGGAAAATCCCAGGTTCGTATGGATTCCAATTTGCAACCTCGAGCAGAAAAGGTTGCATTTCAACCATTGTACGACTGGTACTGACAAGATGAAAGCTCGGTTGAACTTGAAGTTGTATCTAAGTTTGTGATTGAGTTTTTTCAACTCGTATATAGGGTAGAAAATAGGAGATACTTAGTTGTAGTTCAATATGGTTATGTATAGAAGATTCTCACTCAATGATGACTTAGTACTGTTGCGATGTAAATAATCACAAATGTTGTGTACATTATTTTTATGATGCTTTTAAATACACAAAGAAATCGTACGATTCCAGCATGAACCTATTAATTACCGCGGGAACTCAATTTCAGAAAAGTATCTAAGGAAATTTCTCTCGGTGACCTTAAACCAGACGAGACTATCGACGCGATCAGAGAAGCGAAACTTTTGTCTCGTCTCGACCACCCTGGCATCGTCAAGTATTACGACAGTTTCGTCGATGGTGATTTCTTTTGTATCATCACGGAGTACTGCGAGGTGAAGGTCACAATGTGTACAGTCTGTTATAGATGCCGATATTGCTACATAATTTAGGCATATCGAGAAACTGAGACACCACACCAATGCACAAAGCTTTTTATTAATATTTATGTATTTATTGATTATTTAATGAAATATAGAAGTGTGGTTGCCATGTTAGCAATATCGTAAACAAGAAAGATACAAAGGTAACGCGTTTTTAACTAACTGATATAAAGAATAACGCAAACTTGCGTGTAATTTTATCAGGTGAAGGGGTACCACACACGATATATACCCCCACCCGCTCTATGTCAAAAGGGTGTAAATATTTTATTTCTCGGATTTGATGTCAATGCGTAAATTTTCAGAGAATTTTACCAATAAGGTATTTAATAATTAGAAATATATTTTTTATTATAAACCCAGTTAAGCAGGCGAAATGCATGAGAAAAACTTTTGGTGCCTGAGGCTACGACTTTTTTTTCATGTTTTTTTCCCCTGAAATTCATGTGCCAACATAGCCAGCTGCAATTGAATTACCAAGCCTCTTTTGACAGGGAGGTGATATGGCAGATAAAATAGAGCAGTGTCAAAAGAGCGGGAAATCATTTGATGAGAGCGACGTTTTGACATGGTTCGTTCAGCTCCTGCTCGCGGTTCAGTACATGCATTCTCGGCGGGTGCTGCATCGTGACATTAAAACCAGGTAACTTGACATTAAAACCACAGTGACACGCACGTATTGAATTATAGCACAAAACATTCGTACTAGAATATGTTCAAGGATATTTTTTGATTTTAAATACGTATATTTACTTAATGAATTATATTCATATTTACTTTATGAATTATGCATATATTTACTTAATGAATTATATTCATATTTACTTTATGAATTATGCATATATTTACTTAATGAATTATGCATATATTTACTTAAAGAATTATGCATATATTTACTTAATGAATTATACTAATATTTACTTTATGAATTATGCATATATTTACTTTATGAATTATGCATATACGGTATTTACTAAATGAGTTATGCCTTATTATCATTTAAGATTTATGTTACGCCATCATTTCTTACGGGCATTCATGAGGAAGCTAGGGACCTACGAGTATTATTTTACTTTCTTGATAGTAGCTACCACAACCTTTCAGACATCCATGTTTTATATTGTCTCTATCGTTATAAGTTAAGAAAGTATTATAAATATATTGTTAAATTCCCATTGTTAAGTGTATTTTACTGCTAGGCTAATGAGTACAGTTCAAATCAATTCCATTTTATTTCAGTCATGTTTATTTATGCCAATTTCTATATTTCCCGAGAGATCACGTTTTAAGGAGTAGTGATACAAAAACAGACATCTATAGTAGGTTTTCACAGAAATTTCAGAAACATCAACTGTTTTTACAACACTTCAGAAACATTTTCCTCAAAAACAACACAGTGAAGCTGGGTGATTTCGGAATCTCTCGTATCCTCATGGGCACGACTGACCTTGCATCGACCTTTGTCGGTACACCCTATTTTATGAGTCCCGAAGTGCTCAAACACGAAGGTTACAACTCCACATCGGACGTTTGGTTAGTCCACATCTACCGTTTAATCGGAACAATTGAGGCTTTTCTCATATTTTCTATGAATTTTAATAACTATTATGAACTGAATAGTAGTGGTGTTAAGTTGGTCCATGGCGTACACCGCAATCTGTATCTATGTTAGTTTATCGCAAAGTATGTGTGTATGCATAAATAAATTGACTGGCCGTAAAGATTGTTGCTTGGACTATGTAGGCTATTACTCGGCTGAATGCAAATTAAAAATTTATGTATTGGGGCCCCAAGTACTTTATCAGGTATTATCTATCAACATGAGGGTACATCGGTAGTGCTTTGTTAAACTAGCATAGCGCGGTACTTGTAAATAATAAACGTTATAGATTATGTATTACGTGGCTTTGTAACTCTTCTCAGAGAGGCTGCCCTGTTCTTATACAGTTTATGTTCAGATCTTTTATATGGTGACTATTCTAGGGGGCAGTTAGCATAGTGGTAAGAGCTTTTGACTGACTCCAGAGGTCCCTGGTTCAGTTCCCGCTATGCCCAGTATACTACCTGTGGTATTTTTCGGGCTAAAAATGCCTTCAATCCCTGATAGGTCTGGATAGCCTTTGCAGTGTGGTTCTGTTAGGGCTTTTTCCCGCTGTTTGCTGTGCTTCATATGCTCTATGTATGGTCTCTATGTCGCTTGCCTCCCCGCTATGTCATTATCTCATTGTAAATTACCATTAAGTTTTTATAGTCTTAACGAGTGTGTAGCCCGTATCTAGACATTTAGAACCAGTGGCGTGAATGGAAAAAGGTCTTTTGTCTGCTCAGACTTAGTGGGTGTTTCACAATAGGTGTTTTTCCCTCGCACCTTTTTAATAGGCTAGATTAGTATAGGGCCAATCATAGCCCATGCAACGAATACAGTCAAACCTGCCCGAACGGCCACCTGTATTAAGCGGGCACCTGTCGTAACGGTCACTTCAAATTCCTC
>WURV02035123.1:0-22625 GCA_011762755.2 Epimenia babai | reverse complement strand
TATATATGCGTAAACATATGATAAACAGTAAATATTATTTATGCAATGCCAGATATTTTATATAAGTGTTATTTCATTCTGGATCGAATGCGCAAAAAGACCGAGCTTGTTCTTTCCCAACTGCGATATAATTTTAGTAGCGTGCTATTCTGCCGCGTTTTGGGTGTTTTTTAAAAAATAGCATCCGCTATAATTTTGACTGTTTATTGGTTCGCGGTGTCTCTATACAAAATTTTGCGTGCAATTCGCTTTTAAATATACCTTGCACCAGCGTCCACACTATGCAGTCCCAATCTTGAAGTCACGACAAATAACAGATGGCATAGAATTTGTTTAAGTATATTACAAAAAAAATCCTTATCTGCAGGAAGTAATAATTACACATTATTAACGATTTATTTCAATTTAGTTTATTTAGTCATAAATATGACTAGCAACTATGACTCAAATGTGACTAAATATGACTTAAATAGAGTGCGGTAATTAAAAGATTGAGGTGAGAGTTAATCCGTGAGATGATTTCTAAAATGTTTGGTGGCCAGTTTAATTTTCACGCAATTCCTGATTATTATGGCGTCATTCAGGATTCGTGAAAAGGTAGATAATATCATTACCGGCACATAATAAGTAATTTCACTCGTTGCTCAAAGGTAAATCCTCAGTTATAAGAACGATAGAAAATACATCAAATTCGTTTTCGACGTTTTTCGGCCCAGTTATTGCTCGCGATATTGTTTAAAAACATAAAAACGTATTTGAATCTTTTGGCGATTGATATATATATATTATATGGCTATAATGTCATCATGTGCGAGCACCTTTATTACAGTTATCTGGATAGATTCTATGAGTCGATATAATGACGTCCATTAATACGGATGAGATGTACGATAACGATAAGGGACGATGTGTTCTAGAAGATTATGCTTGCCACTTAACGCATTGTTTAAAAAGTAGCCCCCTCACTTAGAATCTGCTATCAATATTGCACAGATGAAAGATAAGATCAAATACAACATTTATCGACTGCAAATATCAGCCAATAAAGGCTTCAAGCAGTCGAATGTTTGTGGCAGCTACAATATTTCCGACATTTGCGTGATACCAAGCTTCTACGCATTGGAGAGACGGCCTAATCCGATAATAGACTATCAATGACATACGGATTATCACGCAAACGCCAACCAGGAACTCAACAGTAGCGCGACTAATATACCGTCCAATGAGTTTTATGTGGCGTAATTTTATGTTACAAGATTGGCACAGAGTATTGACGTGATAAGACAAAGATAGATCTACATCAAAGATCACGGCAAGATTTCTCACTGTATGTGAAACAATAAGACATTGAGTGCCGATTTTGACTGACAGAGAGGATCACGGTTCAGAATGCTGCCGTTTTATCGTCATTTAATTTCAAAAAATTAAGAGACATCCAATTTGTAATTTCGAGTAAGAAATCGGACACGTAGTTACTTACAAAACGGCATCAGAACTGTTGTCAAAAGGAACGTAAGTCGGGCAGTCGTCAGCGTAAAAACGAAAATTTACATTTAGCTGACAGAAAATGTCACCTATGGGAGAAAAATAGAGAGTAAACAGGAGTAGGCCCAATAAAGAACCCTGGGGGACTCCACAAGTAAGCAATCTGTGAGATAATTAATGCTCACCAATGGCAACAGTTTGACGCCTCCCACAAAGATAAGATCGCAGGCAGTCAAGAACCGGACCTTCGATGCCATAACGACGTTCGAGACGACGAAGCAGGATTTCAAGATATATACATATACACACGATCAGATATGTTAACGATTCCATAGTCGGCAATTACATTCCACGGTATATATGTAATTTTTTGACATTTTTGACAGGCCAAACGATGTAAAATGTCGTTCTCGCAGAAAGAAATCGTACATCATTTTTTTTCGACAATGATATAACAGTCAGCCAAAACTAGTCAATTTGTACGATTCCTCCAAAGGCTGGTCAAATTCCGCGTCGTGTATTATTTGCCGGACATGTTTTCGTTGATTTAGCGTTGGCTATTTTCCCGGACGCGCTCCCAATTGGGACGCTGATGGATTTGTATAGAATCGCGTAAGTCTTTTGTCTGGAATGAATAATATAACGTTAATGAAGTTGGAAAATAAATGATTCCAGAATTGAGTTGCGGAGGTTGCATCATGCAGTCCCCAATTCTGAATGGACCGTAATGACGGACATTGAGGGGCATTAAAATGCTCTATATGATAAGAGTTTCTCGAAATCCTATCGCATATTAACGTACGAACATCGATCTTGTTTTTGACGTTTACGAAATCACAACACTATGTAGCAAAATATCAGTAATTTCTCATTCTACCACTGGATATTCATTTGCAGACGCGTTTAAGAACAGTCCCGTGGGTACAGCACGTATTAATTAACCCCTCGTATCGCCTACAAATGGGATGGTGGTTTCTATTGTACTTGCGAGTCGACATGCTTCACTCGCGGCTCTCGTCATTTCTGCGCCATCTCCCTCTAGATAGACTTAATTAGGGACACTATGTAGGGTGTTGTGGAAGGTGCAGCACCACACCGCGTGGACCATCCGTAAATTGCGATCATACGCAATGTACTCTTGTATTAGTAACAATAGACATACTGGGTTTGCGATCTAATCACATTCGATCAGTCAATGTGTGTAACTTAATTGAAACTCTCCTGGCTCAATCTTTCTCCGAAGAAAGTCGTCTGACGGCTGCTTTTAGCTTTAGTTTAACTTTGTATCGTTGTAGTGAGGTACCAAGTGAGTTGTTTGGTTCCAATTACTTAATTAACAATTGTCTGATTACCAAAGTAATCGTCGCGTCGTCCATCATTGGCTTTTACAAGAATAGACATTGTATTCTGTAGGCAATACAACAAACGGATAAATGACACTTATTAGAGCGGGGAAATTAGTGTCCCGAAAACAACCGACCCTAGGCAGATAGTTGACCATCGCTTCTTCACGACGCTGGTCGCAGACCGTCAACAGACAGCCCACACATGTCGCTCACTTCACCGCGACGGTGTTTTCCCTAAATCAAATAGCCATAGCTTTGTCTCTTATCGAACTTGAACTCCAGAATGCCCTTGTTCGATTCTCTGTATAGCCAGAGTACGACCTGTCCTCGGAGTGTATTAATCAGTGGCTTTCTATTTCTGGCGCTTGCTGCGTTCAGGATAGTGATCGAGTCGTCTCTCATGGCGCCTACCCCTCGAATTTCTAGCTTTCTTACTGTACCTATTCGTCAATTATTGTGGATTTAGCGAAGTGTACGACATACCTAGTGCCATACATGCGACTAATCCGTTTATCATTTTAACCCCAGCTTAAGAGGGTAGCTTTAGCAGGAGCCTATAAAGACCTAATCAACGGGCTGATCCCGAACTATGGTTGTTGCTCCGGTCTCCCTTTTATACTCGTTTCGATTCATTACCCGACTGCGCATGAACCACAGGTTATTTCCTGTTACCACATTAACCGATAGTGTGCTACGCTTAAACCGGTAATTTGTCGCATTGTTTGAGTTTTGTTGGTAAAAGTTACCCGGGACGACAAAGTGTTTCGCTCATGACGCAACCAGTCGAAATAGTCAATCCGACCCGACGCACAAAAGATTGCGAAATCCATTTTGATATTAAAGTATCGCTAATTGTCGACGCTGAACAATTTCCCATTATCGACTTCTATACAGTTTGCTCATTCACGAATAGCATGTCATTAACAGTGATTTTCGTTCCATTGATTCGCCCGTCGACGATAAACAAAGCTGTCAATCCTTCCTACGAATCGTAATACATTTCATTTAGCTATTGAAGGCCTGAATATACATAATTAAACGCGATTTTGCCTATTATTACGATTTAATTGTTATTAGACGTATCATGCCGCAAATAAGAAACAATAAAAGACTGCTTTTTCAGACTAACAAAGAGTGGGATTCACCCCAGCGTTCATTTATCAAGTATGGATCAAGATATCTTGGTATCATATACCCAGAAAAAATGCTGAGACGTACGAATAGACGGTGTAAGAACTTATATCTTTATAAGATGCGGCTAATTCGGCAACGCATACGTCTATGTAAACTGTGGTCTACTTCCGGGTGAAGTGCCTATATCCCAGATGCTGATGATACTGTCTCTTTTGACGTTACGTCTGAGTTATTTCGTCATATCATTGTACAAATTCATCATCTATCAAAACTTTAGGGGCGTCAGAGATTATTTGGATTGTATGTTGGAATTTGGTACTTATTAGTACATAATATATTAATTATGTGGTGAAATCACCCGTGTGAAATAGTCGATATATCTTCGTTGGATCAATAAGGATATATTGGTATATTCAATAGAGATTTGGTTGACCACACTATAGGCTAGCTTTGCATAGGGTCAATAATGTGTGGGACAGAATGGTAATAGTAATCCATTTCTATGTACATACACGCTGGACACAATGGGCAGAATCTGAAATATTGATAGATACTAGTCTAAAGATATTAATAATATTCTGGAACGAGATGCTGTGTGTAGGCGTGTTTTGCGTGAATACGCTGATGCCGAAATGTTGTAAACGGATGATATGGTTTTGGATTTTAGCCTATATTGAGGAATAAGAAGAGGAGGAATAAAAGAGCCGTAAACAGACGATAATGTGCACGCAGTAATATGATCATTATGGTTGTAGATCCTTCGGGATTTTTAGTGACCAACACGATTTGCGTGTAAGAAAATAGGGCTCTTTCGCCGTAATTAGCCGGTAAACAACGCATCCCTCGAGAAGCAAATGCCATTAATCACCGCGATTTACCCGGGTCCCGGGCTAAGCGTAATCTCAACCGCACAATCTACTCGCCTAAGAAGACGATATCACTATATGCAGACAGTAAATTTATAAAGGTAAAAGGGTAAAGGCGAGGTTTGGTGCACTTTATAATTAAATGTCAGTCACACGTACAAAATTGTCCTGTTACATCCCGAAGATATTTTATAATAAGCCATTCCACGACAAATCTTTCTCAATATTCAAGCACGAAAATCTAGCTTGTTTCCTATTGCGGAATGGCGCGGGAAAAAATCCCTGGTTTATGGAGGTTTGAACTCGCAACCTCTCGCATGAACGCCAGCGCGACTAACGACTACGCCACTGGCGCCGACGGTCAAAATATACCAGTTAGCAGTTTGTTTGTGTAATTATAACAATTCACACAAACGCGCAAGAATGACCCCGGTCTACCTCTATATACCACATACATACGTCCACAGTTCCACACATGAAGTCACACTCTTACTCATTAGAATCACTGAATTCACGGCCACGTCACCTCACGCATCAGCGTAAATGCGTTGACCTTACCACGATATTTTTAATTGCAGTGTTCTGGGATGTACAGCGACGCGGCCGACCTATCCAGTCGACCTTTCACGATGCGCGACGTTATCGACGCCATGACACCGGAAGAACTCGCGGAGCTTGCGGCCTACCTGAAGATAAATCAACTTCAAAAATCAACCAACTTCGCCAAACGGGCCCGCTTCAATCGCATAGACAGCTTCAGCGGTTTCGGCAGTTTCGGCCGAAAGAAGAAACGCGGAGCATCTGCTGCTTAAATTTTATAGTTTTCAATGTTATCGTGAATTATTCGTAAATGTGTCTGTTATACGTAAGAGTTACATGTTAATTAATTTTTTATACACGTCGTTTACAAGTCTAGCCGATGATTATGGTATCAAAAACATTATGAATAATCACTCAATGACTGAGTTTTGTAAACACACGAATGAGGCATATTCCCACCTTTCAAGATTTCCATCCTTGATCAGTTACCTTTAACGATCATATTACATCTCTCCTAATTAGTTTGGAGATCAGAGCATTAACGTGATGCGACAAAGATAGATTTACATAAAAGTTCACGCCAAGATTTCTCACTGTATGTGAGATTTCGACCTCCCAACATCCATATCGGGCTAGTGAAGGGTGGGGGTTTCATTCTGATCGATGATAGGGGTGTTTCAAAGGTTTTGAGCATTGCGCTGTATCGAACATTCGAACATCGATGGAAAACTGTTTAGTATTGAAAATTGATGAAGACAAGAATTCGATGGATGTTTCCTATATCTGCCCTGAACCTAAAAAGTCGTTTGCGTTTTGGGTCGACTTCCGACAGCCGCTGTCCATATACAAATGAAACATGATTGCATTCACTTGTGTACACAACCAGAGTAAATAATATTTTGCAAGAGGCGTTTTCATCACTTGTCTAGGGTCATAATCGTACATCTAAAATCCTGTGTGTCTTGTGTTATTCAGTTTGTAAAATGGAGAAATATTTATTATCTATGCATGCACGGATGAAGGTTTCAAATTACAGAGTTGACAAAGTAAAAGACCTGTTTCGAACTACGCAATCAATAAAACGGAATTAAAAAAACTTTTTCATTGTTGTTAATTGGGTATAAAAATATTTTTTATTTGTAGTATAATACCGAAGAACATCTGAATATTTGTGATTCCTAGGATAACTGTATGCAGTTTCGTTGCCCCAGAATTACATTATAAATGAGCTTATTTCGTCAATGTCAAATGAAAGATGAAACATGCGGTGACTGGGAACACGGGATGACATTTTGATTGACATGTCATAGGACGAAACGGGATATGGAATTAATAATTGGCTGGTTTGAATGGGAGTCCGTCGACATGTTTATGGAGCCGTTGTAGAGCGGGTTCAGTAAAATACAACTTGATACAAGGAACAGGTCAGAGTTTTCATATTTGAACTTTAAGTCCTGAATACTTATAACATGAAAATTTTTCAACCACTTCCACAAACCAATCTTTTGAGTATTTAAACACGAAAGTCCTCCTAATTTTTTGTCGTAGAGGCTGCGTGGAAATCATAGCTTTACGCAGAGTTGAAACTCGTAGCATGGACGGCCTTTAAACCATGGCACGACAGGCGCTGACAAATGATACGGACACAACAGGAGTCTAGAACAACACAAAAGCTCTCTTGGGTATCCCTATCATCTGATCAGGTGTGATATCTAGTACCCAGGTCAAGCAAACGGAGACAGGTGATGCTTTCTTCGTCAAAGACTTCATGTGACGGACGTTGCATGGTGTAAGGAGTGGGGCGTTGAGCGCACCGCCGTATTAATCTATGCGTCAATAGGGATTAGCTCGTAGCGAGCCTATTATTGTCCCGTTACAGAATGGGACATAATCTCGTAGCGAGCCTATTATTGTCCCGTTACAGAATGGGACATAATCTGTGGATAACACGATTGATAGGTCGGCTTCAGAAATTTTATTGTGGTGGACAAATAATCGTAGTGCAAACCACTGAGGCTGGGCAGACGGTTGACCTTTATAAATTCACGCCACTCGTGCAACGGACAACCAATATATACACACAGTCAGCTAAATCTGTGATAATTGATGTTTAGCTACAATGAGATGAGAGGTGAGCGCCATAAAGGCCAGCTGAAGGCGTCCTAGACACAGTCACCACCTAACCACTCTGCAAGAGCTAACCAGAGTTTCAAAGGCCCTACCCCGGATAGTATAGTGGCTTGACAGGACATCGAACGAACGTGGGGCTTGTGAAATTCGAGTTGAACAATCTAGTTACAAGGCCAGTCATTTCATTGGATGGGGCTGCCACAAAGTGTGCACGAGATAAAAGCGAAAAAAAAAACAGGTCGAATTTTAATATTGACTTGGGTGAAATGATGGGCGCATGGAGGAAAAGCATACGGAGGTGGGAGAGGCGAGGCACGACACCGTTTTTACGTGACTCAGCGACACCCAGTTCCGTCAGACGGATGTCTGTATTCAAAGTATGTGTGTATGTGCGCGTGTGCGCGCATGCGCATGCACTTTAATAGACAGTCCTGTAGTTGTAAGACAGTTTTTACCGAGATCAATGCCTTTAGATTGCCGCGATAGTGCCGCGTGTTTCTGCATCACCTTCGTAAATGCATTAATTTCAGGTGAAATCGAAAAATATACTGCGTTCTTACATGACCCACACGCTGAGTATGGCGTCAAAACAGTCTTGCAATTAATAATATTAGATATATCTGTCGAGTGGAAAACGATAAATCTGCGTCAATGTATTAGCATAGTAATTGCACGCGACACGGTGGCTCGCTTGTTTTGATGTTCGTACAAGATTGCCATACCGCGTACTGATCGACTGCGATCAACTTGTCTCGCCTGAAAACATCGTCTGTAACAATAACTTCCATTATTACAACATAAACGCAATTCAGTTCAGCCTAATTTACCGACAAACAACGTTGTAGCGCACCAACAATGTTGGAATCGATCTCGAAGAGAGCGGAAGAATGCCGGAAACGGAAATCGTCCACGAGTCAGAGGAGTGCGTTCAGAGCACATCAGTGGCTTGATAAACTCTGTGCACTTTATATTTTTGTATTTCTATTTTGGAGATAAAGAAAAGGGAGGGATGAATGGATGGAGGGGGAGGAGAGAGAGATAGAGAGAAAGGGGGAGAGATGGAGAGGGAGAGAGGGGATGGAGGGGAAGAGAGAGAGGGGGGGGGAGAGAGGGAGAGGGAGAGAGAGGGAGGGGAGAGAGAGAGAAAGAGAGAGGGGAGAGGGAGAAAGAGAGAGCAATCATAATGTTCAAATATGTCCGTTTACAGGAAAAAATTGGCAAATTAAGCTCTGTTGAAGAAATTTATCGTCACACTAAGTAAACGTGATTTTGATGAATTTCAGGATTTGTTGCCCGATGTTGACGCCGTTATTAACCTCGACACCGATGTGCTGTTATTCCGACCCCTCAGTCACTTGTGGAGTCACTTCCGCTTATTCAATAAACACCAAATGATGGCTGGCGTCGCTATACTAGCTGGCCCAGAGGCCCGCGGGTTCCGCTTTAATGACACGAAGCATACTCCGTATTACAGCAGATACGGTAAATCGTAATGATTGTATAATAACTCACTAATGAAAGTATGTTAGACTTTCTACGTGTATAATAACTCACTAATGAAAGTATGGTAGACTTTCTACGTGTATAATAACTCACTTATGAAAGTATGGTAGACTTTCTACGCGTATAATAACTTACTAATGAAAGTATGGTAGACTTTCTACGTAAGCTACAAAAATATTAATTCATTCAATATGGCGACTGATACGCTGTTGTTAACACGACGCATGCGCTAGCTTTTGGCTCATTGATTGTGGTGGGGAACCACCGGAGTAAAAATCGCCGTGGGTGGTATGGCGAGGAGGGCCCACTTGTGCATGGAGAGGGGGGAGGCCGGAGCACGAAGGAGAAGTGAGGCCTTAAGCGGTCTGACAAACAGACAAACATGTCAGTGGCACATAAGGGGCTACATAATTTTTGTATTAATTCATCTTCAAGAAACATAAAACTTAGTCCCGATGGCATTTTGACCTGTCTCGAGAAAATATTTATATCTCTGACAAATGTTGATGGACTTTGATTTTTCGTTTCTTATTTCGAAGAGAAATAGCAGGCTTTTCTACTGACACCCATATCATGTATATTCGCTACATTTTGAGTTTGTAGCAGGTCGTAGAAAAAAATGCATTTTTGAGGGACGCTCTGTCTTATTATTATTATAACCCCTACGCTAGGTGTCCCGCAATTACTGGGTTTGAGTATTTATATTTCTTATGCCTCTCATCATTATTTCCACTTGAATATACAAGTTTATCGAATATGTTGTAAACTGTGTGACTTATTCCCGGAATCTTTAGTAATTTGTATTGAACAGCTACGAATACGGGCGTGACTCTCATGAACCTCACTAAAATGCGACGATTTCATTGGACCAAAAAATCGTTGAGGATTTTCCACGAGTTCTCGCTTTACGGCGCCAACCTCACTATGAACGACCAGATCATCACCGGCATCCTGTTTCATCGACACCCGGGTGAGCTAATGGTAAAGTTCTACGAATTACGTATTGTCTCTTCCTACATGAGCGATAAAATGAATGACCTAATTTGTTCCATCTGATATTTTGCCCCGGTATTTTTTTAACAGAGAAGTTGTACTACCTGACGTGCGATTGGAATTACCGGTTCCTCTACTGCAGCGATGCGAGGTTATGTCCTAAGGCTGTTCGACACGGTATTTCTCTACTACACGGCGCTACTGGGTCTTTCCATAGCAGCGACAAGAGATGGCCCTTTATATCGCTCGTTTATGGAGTCTTCAATAAAGTATGTCTGGTTTCGTGTGCGTTTATAAATCCGAATAGCTAGGCCTTTTGAGAGAAATATTTCAATTCACTGATCGAATATTGATAGGCTGTAATAAACGGTGGGCGTGCGAGAAGGACGGGTCTTCGATGGATTTAAGAACGTCGAGTTTGATGCAGATACGCGATCTGGAAAATGATCCATTTTATATGGGGATAGCTCAGATCGTGGAGCGCCGACCTAAGAACCGGAAGGTGGTGGGTTCGAATCCCGAGAAATGCCATTTGTGTTTTCCATTGAATCCTCGGGCCAGGTAATTTATCCCCGCTGTTTTGGTCAACTTAGCTATTAATATGTACAAGTGGAGTCTATTTAGGGCGACACGAATAAATATGCACTGGGAAACTTAATTTGTAAAGGGTTTGCCTGCGCCTGTTACGGAGTTGCTTTCTCCAAAGATTACTCGTAAACCGACATTTGGTAAGCTGCGCAAGCAGCTGTATAGTGCGATACATAATCGTCTCTCTTTACTCACTTCGGATGTCAATGCCACAGCAGCATGATGGGACGTGTATCACGTCATGTGACTGTTTGGCTAATTATAGTTGGTTGCGAAATGGTCGCTGTAAGCGTTTTCCTCAAAATTGCTATTTAGAAGCGAAAAGACAACGGCAAAAGTCTCGTATGACGAATGTCAGTAAATATCAGCAGAACGTTCACTATTGTTGGGAACTTTATTATACTGCCATCCGATTCAATACAACTCACTTCAACATAAATGGTTCTTAGGATTTAAGCAGAACTCGTGTAAAAGGGGCGATGCCCCCTCGCGCGTATTGATGATCTCCCTTGTGAAAAGCCATGCCTCTAACCACCCATTACCGGCGCCAGCGATACATTTAGCTCTTATTTCTGATTACATTGTGCAAAATAGAAAAATCTCACAATACTTATCTGAATAATAAAAGTTAAATTTAAAATGAAATGGAATTTTATTGATTTATAGTGCCCTTTTAACACATGGCTATCGAACACATTTTACGTTTAATATGATTTACTAGAAAAACTAGATAAATGTCAATTTCAAATATAAAATATTCACAGGAGCGACTTATATTCGGATTCCTGAGTAAATATAAATTTCTGCTTCGTTTTCTTCTACAGAAAATATCTCGAACGTATAAACTAATTATGGTTATGGATATTTAAATAAAAGAAAAGGTCGATTCGAGCCTATATGCTGACCTATACATCGTTAAACGATGGCGACTTTGCCTGCATAGGATTTCCTTTTTTGATATTTGTTCTACTTTCCACTGTATTATTCAACATTGTTATCTATTTCATGCTCACTGTAAATTTGCATAGTTGTATCTACCATTGATCTGTATTACCTGTATACTGTTAGATGTTAATTTTAACTTAAGTTAGATGTTAATTTTTTAACTTAAACAATTACGTTATAGTCTTAGACCATTAGGCTATTGTTTCATGTAAAGTGTGTTTGACAGCTCTGCTAATAAGTACACTTCAAACGAATAAATCTCATTTCATTTCATGATGAGCTAAATTAAAATATGCAGAATATATCATTTAAATATATTATACAGGTAGAAAAAATTCCTGTTGTTAGCAGACTCAGACACAGTAACCCCACACAGTTGCGTACGTGGGTGGAGTGTATATGGTTTGATTGTGTTTTATGGTCACACCGCAACTCCATTTCACTGACGACTGCATGCTAACGATTTTCAACATGTCATATGATCCAGTTTTGGTTTCAGCATTTAGGTGTACACGATATTCATCCTTTCATGTGATTCAGAGGTCATATCAGACCTCTATCTCGTTATAATCGGGTACCACCCACAAATTTACGTGATTCATTCTTTTTACGACGTGCTCAAGGGTAAACCCTCTTTGTCCACTTTTCTTTAAGAAAACTTCGCAAGTAATAACTTAGCTGACCATCTCACAAGTAAACGTTTTTGGATTGATGCAAAATAGTCAATGTTATAACATAATATTTCAAATTGTTGGCTGAAATTTAATATTCTCATGTGAGAATTTGCCAGTGACAACATGCACTAGAACTGATGATGCAACGGATTTAGGCGTATGGTTTATATATTATATTTTTTATTTATATATTAATGTTTATATTCATGTTTATATACAATTATATATATATTTTATGTTTATATCAATATGCTTATATATAATCATGTATATATATATATTAATGTGTATCTTTATATGATTATATATAATTACATCGACACTGTGACGTTGTTGGTTTGTTAGAGAAATGCGTGCAGTCACATTGATGAGAATCGTTCGGACCTGTTCGCCTCTTCTCAATGTCTGGGCGATCGGGGAGAACACGGCCGGGTGTACAAGGATCTGTGTTACCCGCCCGATGAGGTCGTGGTTCAACAGGTTGCGCGTCACGTCACCAAGCGTAAGGCAATCTCGGTGTTTGTGGCGACAGATGATCGAGATCTTCTTGATGCATTCAAGGTCGCGATGCCACAGGTTGGTGTTAGGTCATTCAAGGTCGGGATGCCACGGGTTGGTGTTAGGTCATTCAAGGTCGCGATGCCACAGGTTGGTGTTAGGTCATTCAAGGTCGCGATGCCACAGGTTGGTGTTAGGTCATTCCAGGTCGCGATGCCACAGGTTAGTGTTAGGTCATTCAAGGTCGCGATGCGCAGGTTAGTCTTAGGTCATCCCAGGTCGTGATGCCACAGGTTGTGGGTCATTCAAGGTTTCAATGTTACAGGTTAGTCTTGGGTAATTCAAGGTCATGATGCCACAGGCTGTGGGTCATTCAAGGTTTCAATGTTACATGTTAGTCTTGGGTAATTCAAGGTCATGATGCCACAGGTTGTGGGTCATTCAAGGTTTCAATGTTACATGTTAGTCTTGGGTCATTCAAGGTCTTGATGCCACAGGGTAGTCTTGGATAATTCAATGTCATGATGCCATTGGTTAATTTTAGGTACTTATGTCCATTTCAGACTCGCTTCTCGCGGCTCCCATCTGATGACCCCCACTTGGATCTGGCCATCGTCGCGCGTGCTGACTACGCTATCGTTAACTGCGTATCGACCTTTTCGGCATTTATAACGCGGGAACGCACTGTGGCCCAGCGCCCCACCGGATTCTGGGCCTTCCCACGTGCTCAGGTCACGGACAAATTTTCTAAACAGGATTTATGATACCACTTGTGTGTCGGGGTAGTGGTGCTAACGTCTGGGTGCGGTAAATTAGGCCGTGTGCAGAACACTGAAGTGGCAAGCTATAAAGAGATCTAAATCAAATGCTCGAAGCAGACGAATGGATGAATATTGAGCTGAACTATTTCAAGTGATATTCTTAAAAGAAGATCCAGCACAAACGCTTGAACTCCAGAGAGCTCATGCGAGTCACATCCTGCTGACCTCATCCAGTGACACGAGCGTGTAGGAGCGGCAATAGGCTGGAGGAGTTGAAGCAAGAGTATAGAAAATACGCATTTCTCAATGTTACTCATTCTGTGAAAAAGATCATAGACATTTGGCTATTGTTCATTGTCATATTCATTCTGAAAACTATCAAAAGACGTAATCTCTTCTTTTCTAATTGGGAGCCCATTCTCATGATTGAAATGTAAGACATTCGTTTGTGACTTTTATCGTGTCCTTCATTATTATGGTGTGCAACTTGCCTTGTCCCTGATATTGACAAGTTCTTGATATTTTAATACTTTTTTAATACTCGACATTTGTATGAAACTTCTCTTGATTGTGTAAATTAGTTTACATTGAATAAACATCAGAGATCGTTTGATATAAAATAATATCGTGTCTCTTTATTAAAACCGTCGAATGTTGAGTACCTTCAAATTTTGGAATAATTCAGTCTCAAGTCATTGTTTTAGTCTCTTAGGCAGGTCTTGTGTTACAAATAAATGATATATTCAAATTCAGTCAAAATTCGCATCATTTTAGGGTCTCAAAGGTCTGAAATCTTTACCACCCAAAATAGTTGTCATGTCAATACATCTCTTTTTGAATAAATTCATAATAGGCAATTACAGAATCTATTATTTTCTTAAAGCACTGTGTTTTTTTTACATTTTAATGACTATAAACACAGCAATGAGACCCCTGTGTCCACAGTTTGTTGGACCACGTAACTTGTGTCTTGTGACGTTGCTACACGGTGCAAGGATATTTTGTCGATGTATGGCGATGAAAGGTACATCATCTGCTTGACATCATGGTCACGTATTTACATCGTGGAGATCCGAGAGGTCCATTTAGGTCGACACCTCAGTCATTGGCTGCTGTCAAGAGGTGCCGTCTTTCCACTACCAGTAGCCGTTGCTTTCGTTATGCAGGTCCTACTCTGTGGAACAATCTTCCATATGAGATTAGGACTGTTCGTAGTCTCTTGTTTTAAGCATCGGCTCAAATCACATCTATTCACTTTGCCGCCTTACCTTGTTCTACTTATTTTGTTGTCAGGGATCGCCACATTCGATTATTTTTTTTACCGTGAACCGCTCATTGAGCATGTGGGACATGGAATCAGGGCGGAATATAAATAACCTATTTATTATTACATCACGCTGTTTGGGGGAAACACCTACACGTGTTGCATTTCATGTATGTTTTTTTTCGAGACGGTCATGATGACTTGTTACTTCCGGTGGTGTTGTAACTCTCACCACCCCACCATGCTCTGGTTAAAGCCAAGTTTGCCAGTAACTTCTCTCATTATCCGAGTAAATCGATACCGGGTTTACTGTTTAAGCGGCGTACAGGTGACGCGCGTCGATGCGATATCAAGAGATGAGACAATCTCAGGAAGGCAAATAAATTGTAGTGAACCGCAGCATTATAAATCGGCTTAAACGCAAGGACTTTTGTAAAAAATGACTGCAACAATGGATACTGGTAGTGAACTCCCTAGGCATACACGTCTGTCAAGTCCCGTACTCTGCCTTCTCATTAACATACATTCTCAACCTGAGCTGCTCAACACCGAAATCATTACTACAAATGCCGTATATAAAACATCGTTATAATCTAATAACACCTTTAAAATTTTGAGTCGTATATTAGATTAATATGGCTTCCACTTAACTATATGTAAATATAAGCTCAATGGACTTGCTATTTGCTCGATATAAGCGGGACTTCCTGTTATCGCCTTGCCTGTTATAGCCTCTGGTCTTAAAATCACAATTTTGTTCTTGTTGTAGCCTCCAAAATTTATTCCTTTTATGTCCCTACTTCTTGTTATAGCCTTCGCGGATGGCCGAAAGGTTGGGGCTAGGTTTTCGCCTACGAGAAACGGTTGTGAGTCACTACTCATTTTATTTCACTTTTGTCGCTGTATAGATAGATATGTGTAAATATTGTATGCGAATGCAATTATACAGTTGCAAATAGACAGTAGAGTAGTGGTCAAGCCAGCACGACAGAGTGCGTGGAGAAGTAATTCACAATGTCGTCAGTAGGTCCTCCATTGTTGTTCAGCAAGTTTTCAACAATCAATTCCCAACACATATCCAATCGTACTTTTCATTTGTCAATTCTTTCCATAATTACTCAACCAGAAATAATGAAGATTTTAGAGCCAAAAGTGGTAAAACTAAGCTTAGAGCAATGTCAATAGCAGGTGTAGAACTATGGAATGGCCTTGCTTTTTATAGCGGGAATTTTTAGACCGAAGGATATTCCAGGAAAGGCTATATTGGGATATGCCCGTTACAAGGTTTGGCATCCTGTTGACCCTGTGCAACGCTCTCATAGCCTCTTTCGAAAGGTCATAAAGGCTATAGCACGAAAAGCAGCTTATTAATTATTGAAGCACGATTCAGTCGATAGAGACCAAAATTTAATGTGATACAAGATTTGTATAAAAATTTCAACTCTTTTCAAGTTTGATAGCCGGTGGCAGTAAAGTGAAGTCGGTCAACATATGCACACAGGGGTGTAGTAACACTTCGGGTTTTTTGCCAAAAACATACAAGCTTCCGAATGTAAAACAACATTCTTCATCGGGCGAACAGTATTCATCGGGTGAATTATATCAGGTGTCCAAGTATAACACCACCAGTGGATCGATGGAGTGTTACATACATGTCATGTTCACGTTTTAATATACAAAAAGTATTAACAACGGCCACTCACGTCTTGTGCTGCATTCTGGGCTAATTGTACAGAGACCACTGACGTCGGAATTAATATCTAGTCCACTCTGTTGTTAACGACTTTCTGCGGAATCGCCCCTATAAAGACTATAATTAGATGGAGTCACGGGCGCTTGCATTTTATAACTACGATGTTCGTTGTCTTCGTAGATGTTACTGCTTGTATGCCAGCATGAAATCGGCGCTGGGCGTGCACCGCGAGCGACGGCACAGCTATCCATTACACAAGATTGCCTCCCTTAGTTCGTTTTCGAGGCGTGGTTGCCTGAGTAACGTTACAACATAACATTTTAATTTCACGTTTCGCTTGTTTGCATTTTACAAGTTGTACGAATGGTGGACAGACGACCATAGAGCTATCCTTTGCTGCCTCCCGGGCATTGTAAAAGATGTCATTATTTCTTGTTAAAACTTCTATTTAAGTCTCATTTAAACGCCGTCATCCTTCATAATCACCTATTTTAAGCCATCAACCCGAGAATTTTGTGATTTAACGCATACGTTATATTTATTTCTATAGCGGTCAAATTAATGACCGTTAACAAATAACGGGACACTATAAGGTGACTGCTAATAGATGCTGCTTTAAATATAAACGAGGTCCGTTGATAGGGGCGTCACATGCTAATAGCACTGACTTAGAGCAACTTCGTAATTAAAATGAAAGATTAAATCAATTTCTAATGTTTTCTTTTTAATTCCATATAAAATACTTCTGCGTTATTCATTGTCTTAATCATTAGAAAATATTCCTTCCTTTTATTTGTCGACATATGGGCTACTAATTGACATACATACGGTGCATAATGCTAATAGAACCACTTTTTCATTTTATTTCTCGACTTCTATGTAATTTGTCGATGTGTCATTATGAGGCATAAAGATTAACGTTCCTATCAAAATGGCGTATCATGGCTTAAGAAAAATACACAAAAGATAATACGTTTTTTTTCACAATTTGATAAAGTGTTGTGTCACAAAAGAACGGGCTTTGAACCAGGATCCTCCGGATTTCAACCAAGCTGAAAATTTATGAGGAATTCACATCGGCCTCAATAGGCTGCTCGTTTAAATCTGATATCCCAGTTATTCGAAAAGGTGTTGCGTTTTTACTTAGCGGAGTCTAATAGCTCTTTTACAGAGCTAGCCCATATGGTTAACATGAAAAACAGACTAAACGCAGTTATAGCAAGTGAGGAAAACTATAGTGGAAAATCTCTGAGTTTTGGCAGACGGGAGACTTTTATCCATTTACGCCACTGTTTCTAAACAGCTTACATAAGTCAAACACTTAGCGAAATCTGTGATCGTAGATTATTTTTGGCAATTAGATAACGAGATAGCGGAGAGGTCAGTACCATAAAGACTATACAGTGAGCGTGTGAAGCAGTTAGTCGAGTGGTAGGCGCACTGGACTCGTGACGTAAGTGTCACGGATTCGAGAACCGCTCGCCTGTCGAATTTTCTGCGATGAACCTCAATAAGGTATTTATCCCAAATAACTGAAATATGCCCGTGCTCAAACTGGATATACATTTGATAACATCTTTAATGTGTCTTATACGAGTGCCTAAGATATTGAATGTGCTCTCGATAGCTGCCATAAATCTTTCACTATAAATTCGTTGTTTAAAAATTACGTGCCTTATCTTTTACCTATCACTGTGACACACAGCAACGTCCGAGAGGAGGAGCCCTGACATGACAAGGATTACTTAGACCTCCACGGGAAGACGAGGTTATGTTTTTCTCGGAAAACACCACAGATTGCAGAATGGTCAGAGCGAGATTCGATAGAGGGCTTGCTGGATTCAAGCCCAACTAAACATAACTAACCATTACTCCAACTACCTCATGACCAGTAATCTTTGTTGTCTTCAACAAATACATTAACATAATTATATTTTACTTCATAACGGAGTTAAGGCACCGCAGTACTAGGAAGGGTATAATTAGGGGCATTGTAATAGATATTCAGATTTGTATGTGTATCCTACAATCTCGAGCCGCATCATACTTTAGAAGCACAGTTGAAGCTTTCTCACGATGGATGATGACTGTGGCACTTGACGCTATCACACGGTCAATCACACCCGGTCACTCTCCCAGGCCAACGGGGGCCAGCGGTCATAAATCGCGGAGTTTTGTGATCACTGGTCACCAGTCAGATAATTGATACCTAGCAGTCGACACTAGATGTTCATCTACGGGTTCCATCATTACTCGTCGGGTACCTCGAGATATTGTCTTCTTATCGACGATGCAATTACGTTGACAATATAACAATAAGCCCAGTCGCTCGTTCGCCTTGCTCGTCATTGTCGTCTTCTCATTATTGCGGTCGTTTTGGTGGCGGAATGCTGGTGTATCCGATATCGCGCAATTTCTGCTCAGATTCGGATGCAGCTACCAGCAACTCACAATATGTAGAATGGAAACGCACTAATTATAGGGAGGAGCCGTACAGCAGTACGGTGTTTCGTACATCGGTATACACCGATTTTCGCCCCAGGAGCAAACTTGAGGATTAACGATGTCGGGGTGAAGAGTCGCAGGCGAAAAGAAGGATCATCACGATTATAACCAACATTGGGATAAAAAAGGGCGGTCTACTTACAAAATACGCGATTCACCTGTGATGGCCTTGTATACGTGTGGACCAACCTTTTGGTAATAATACAAATGCTTTTATTGCAGAGTTTAATAAGCGGATGATAGACCAGCATCGTCAGTTCTGGGTCAAATAGGTGAAAGAATCTTCTAAATGTTACTTATATACACACATCCAATCTGGCCCGCGTGTCGATGTTCATCTTACACTAAATGCATATATCGACTAATTTACGACCCGCTCTACTCTACTCGACTACGACTTTCTCCTTACAATCTTTTTGAGAGCGAGGTCGGTGGGAGCGGCTGAAACTACACTGTCTTATCGCCGTTCTTTATTAAGTGTATTCATTCATAGTGTATTTTTGGCATACTATGCCTAAAAAAATTCTTATTCTACATAGCACACGAAAACGAAGGTCACATTTTTCACATTTACGGTCCAAACGATTCACGCTACCAAAATGGATTTTCAAAATTACACCCGGAAATGGCGAAAAGAAACAGACGCGGAGTTCATCGAGGTAGGTGACAAAGGCGCAGTTGGGGTTCGTTTGTTCCCGATGTTTACGCAGTAGGTCCGGGGCAAAAGCATCCTGGTGCCGTACGTCATAAACATACCAGCAGCTCGATTTAAATCACGGAAATATCGACGAAAGCAGATGACCCGAGTCATGAGTATTTCAATACCAGCAGCCTTAACCAAATTACCAAGATAACCATGCCAACTGCTTTGAAGAAATCGGAAAATATCAACTGCATTGATCGAATCTAAAAAAACAATACCAACTGCCTTGACCAAATCAGAAAAATAACGATAGCGACTTCTCTAACCAATTCTAAAAAATCAATATTCCTTGATTTCAAAGGTGCTCTAGCCGACCAACTGAGCTACAAGGGCAATCTTTCTTCTCTGCATTTGTCTCCAATATTAACTAAGTTGACGAAATTATGAAATAACGATAGCAACTGCAATGACCATTTCAAAAATATATCGACAATAGCTTCATTGACCAAATCGGAAAAATAGCGATACCAACTGTTTTTCACAAATTCTTCAGACTTTGCCTGCAGAGGATGTCCTTCTTTCGATATTTATTTTACTTTCCACTGTATTATTCAACATTGTTCTCTATTTCATGCTCACTGTAAATGTACATAGTTGTATCTAACATTGATATGTATTAGGCCTACCTCTATACTGTAGAGACTAAACTTGACTAAACTAGACTGTCCTGATTAAATGAGCAAATAAAGATACTACCTTGACAAAATTGAGGGAAAACGAAACAAAACGTTTTGAACAAATCAGGAAAATAACGATACAAGCAGCCCTTTTTCAAATACTATATCCACAATAGTGTTTCTTGACAAACGCATCACGGAGCAATTAAATGGAGATAGGATGTTAGTCTCACAGTATAATATTGAGGTACAGTAGAAATATATCCGGGATTGAGGTTAGAGTTAGCCAGAGATATGATCACTTTGGAAAAGCCTTGTTGTCTCTGCCAATATGAACGATTTATTTTCATGCCATTTCCAATAATTTGTAGAAAACATCTGCTTATTTGGCGATTGGGTATTTTAGAGGGGTGATTGATTTCACGCCTAAAATTCGCAGTGTAAAGGCATCAGTAGACAACGAAAAATACAAAAGCAAAAAGACAATAAGTCACTTAAGAGCTCACGTGTTAAACACGGAAGTAAGGGCTCGTAACGTCCCGCACCCTCGTTGAATCTCTGAATTTACTCTGAGACACAGAGCTTTGTTGTCAGCGGAGGTATTCGATTGCTTGGTATAATACGTAATTAGTCCTCTGTAGATTAACAATCATGAAGTATTGTGCCCAGATTTCTTCAACGGAAAAATCGGAAAATCCGAGGTCGAGATATCTCGACTATGTTGTATCATTGTGATCACTACAGCATTAATCAAACGCTTGAATGATCGTCTTTATCGACTTGTTGTCGCTATCTAATCGTATCATTCAACGCATGTGGATCCAGAAGTCGGTGTATAAAGCCGTTTAATCGAATCACGCTTTAAATTGGTCATTGTAGTTAATCATAATTATGGTCTTGAAAGCGGCAAATGTGACTCTCTGGCTGGGGCTTCTCGTCGGGATAGTGATGGATTTCTGCTGTCGGAACACGCGGATGTCGCGGTAGGAGGATGCCAAAGGAATTAAATAAAAACCGAAGAAATGCCCTGTACAGGCAACGAGCTAATAATATGCAGCCTATAATGCCTAAAAGGGCAGAGGTAGCGGCCGGGCGAAACAGTTCCAATAATCGTTCTTTTCTTTTCGCTACCTATTATCATCCCTGAATTCGGCGTGCTGATGTGGCCGTTATTAGACTACCATGTTCGTAGCACTGTCAACATTTGGAATCTAGTAACAACGTCACAACGCTCCAGTGGCTGCTTCACGCGTCTACTTTTCCGATCCCATGTAAGTCTACAATGAATTATTAATAAAGGTTTGTTTGATATTATCTATTACCTCAGTCCTCCATTAAAACCAGCATATGAAACGTCATGCAAACCTCGATATGGTTGTAAGTATATTATGCGTGGTGTAGATACAAGCTTATACATACAGCATGATGACGACCGGCGTGGAAGCTTTCTCACGAGACGAGCGAAGCAACATCGGGATTCACGCTTCCGTATTTTAATTAAAGCTTTCCCACTTGTCATTTTCGCGCGCATTGTTCGCGGCGATGCTGTTTCTACATCTACGTTTTTGACAGGCTTTATCCCGCAACAAAACAACTGGAATGACAACGTATATTATTATAAGTACAATTCATCAACAACACAATGGCGCGTTAGCGATTCATTAGTCGCGACTCGAGAGAGCCCCCACTCCCTCCTCTGAGACACCCTCACCCATACCACTATAAAAGAACACTAACGCCTTACTCAGCTTCTTGTAGTATTTGTATTTAACAAATTTGTGGCATGCGGGAAATTATGAAAAAACCACTATAGTAGGCTTATATGAACTTTAACAAAATTAACAAATTAATTATCAGTTTAACATAATATAATCTCATTTTTCTTTATCTCGATACCGAGTGGTACTAGCATTATTGATGTACTTTAATATTGTTATCGAATGAGATTTCCTTTATGTTTGGTGTCTCGCAGCTTTAGTGTACACGTCAGAAATAATTTGTTAGAGAGGACGCTACGGTATCAGTAAGTAGTCAGTTAAAGAGGACGCTACGGTACCAGTAAGTAGTCAGTTAAAGAGGACGATACGGTATCTGTATGTAGTCAGTTAAAGAGGACGCTACGGTATCGGTATGTAGTCAGTTAAAGAGGACGCTACGGTATCTGTATGTAGTCAGTTAAAGAGGACGCTACGGTATCAGTATGTAGTCAGTTAAAGAGGACGCTACGGTATCGGTATGTAGTCAGTTAAAGAGGACGCTACGGTATCAGTATGTAGTCAGTTAAAGAGGACGCTACGGTATCAGTATGTAGTCAGTTAAAGAGGACGCTACGGTATCAGTATGTAGTCAGTTAAAGAGGACGCTACGGTATCAGTATGTA